>JAOQMR010113488.1:0-11541 GCA_027563865.1 Erythroxylum pelleterianum
GTGGTGAATACTTAAGCCAAGAGTTTTTGGATTATCTTAGGGATAATGGAATATTGTCCCAGTGGACTCCACCTTACACGTAACAACACAATGGTGTGGCTGAGAGGAGAAACCGAACCTTGTTAGACATGGTGACGTCTGTGATAGGTTTAATGGATTTACCAAAATCCCTTTGGGGCTATGCAATCGAAACTTCTGTTTATGTATTAAACAGAGTCTCATCTAAGTCAGTTGATGCTGCTCCATATAAGATATGGACTAAGAAGAAACCCTATCTTTCTCATATGAAAGTTTGGAGTTGTCTTGCTTATATGAAGCGGATTCAGTCATATAAGCTTGAAGCTAAATCTGACAAGTGTCTGTTTGTAGGATATCCTAAGGAATCTATAGGATATCAATTCTATGTTATCTTTTTAGAGAAAGAGTTTCTTTTAAGAGAAGATAGTGGGAGCAAAATTGAACTTGTGAAAGTTCAAGATGCTCAAACAAACGCAAATCAATTGCCTAGACCCGAGTTTACTGTTCATGAAGATGAAACAATAGTTCAACCTTCTGACACATAAGACGTTTGTAGGTCAAGTATGATATGTCATATTCCTGAGAGATACAAATTTCTCTTAAGTGAACTTAATGATGTATTGCACATAAAAAATGATGAGCTTACTACCTATGAGTGGTTATGAAGAGTTTAGGATTTGACAAATGTCTTTAAGCTACGAAATCCGAAATGGATTCCATGTACGAAAACCAAGTATGGACTTTGTTTGACCCACTTGAAGGGATAAAACCCATAGGGTGCAAATGGGTTTCAAGAAGAAAACTTATATAGAGGGTAATGTAGTTACCCATAAAGCTAGGCTTATAGCTAAAGGTTATCAGCAAAGATAAGATGTTGACTATGACTAAACATTTAGCCCAGCAGCTATGCTTAAATCCGTTAGGAATCCTAGCCATTACCGCTCATTATGATTAGGAGATATGACAAATGGATGTGAATACGAATTTCCTTAATGGAAACCTAACTGAGGATATGTATATGACACAACCTGATGGTTTCATATCTATGAATGGAGAAAAGGCATTCAAGCTTTAGAAATCCATTTATGGATTGAAGCAAGCATCCAGGAGTTGGAATATCTGATTTGATAAGACAATCAAAGAGTTTGGTTTCTCAAAAAATATGGATGAGTTATGTATGTATAAGAACGTTAGTGGGAGTGCAATCGTGTTCCTTGTATTGTATGTAGATGACATATTGCTAATAGGAAATGATGTCTTTGCTTTGCAATCAATCAAAATTTGGCTAGCTAAGAACTGCTCTGTGAAAGAACTTGGAGAAGTAACTTATATTTTGGGGATAAGGATATATAGAGATAGATCTAAGAGGTTGCTTGGCCTTTCTCAGTCTATATACATAGACAAGATGTTTAGCATGGAGCAGTCTAAGAGAGGTTATCATCCCATGGTATATGGGATTACTCTCTAAATCTATGTGGCCAAAGACACAAGATTAGAGGACTCGCATAAGTTTGATTCCTTATGCTTCGACTATAGGATCAACCATGTATGATATGTTATGTACTAGACCTGATGTATTGTATGCTCTAAGTATTACAAGCTGATACCAATCAGACCCTGGTGAGGGTCATTGAGTGATTGTCAAGAATATCCTTAAGTACTTAACAAGAACCAAGGATGTATGCTTGGTATATGGAGAAGGTGATCTTGTGGTAAGCGGGTATACTGATGCCAGTTTCCAATTTCATAGGGATGACTCCAGATCCCAGTCTAGATATGTATTCACACTAAATGGTGGTGCAATCAATTGGAAAATTTTCAGACAAGAGACGAATGTAGATTCGATGATAGAGGCAGAGTACATTGCGGCTTTAGAAACAACAAAGAAGCAGTTTGGATCAAGAAGTTCATTATGGAACTTGGCGTGGTTCCAAGCATCGCTGACGCAGTGCAGTTGTGTTGTGACAACAATGGGGCTATAATGCAGGCGAAGCAACTGAGGTCTCATTAGAGGTCCAAACATATACTCAGACGCTATCATTTGATTAGAGAAATCATTGGTAGAAATGATGTCAAGATAGAGAGAGTTCCCATTGATCAAATTATATATGATTAGTTAACTAAGCCTATTTCCCAAAATATTTTTGTGTCATATGTACATGGCTATAATATTAGATATCAAGGCGATTGGCTTTAGTGCAAGTGGGAGTTTATTAGAAAAGTGCTCTAAAGGCACTCACCTTTATCACTTATTGTACAAATTATTTTATGATTAATAAAGGCAATTTTAATTATTTCGATGTTCATACATTTATGGATCTGATGTTGATCTTAATTGATTTAATGAAGTCTTTGATACAAAACATAGTATGCAGGAAATCATGATGAGATCATGATAATTAGATTCCTATCATGTGTATTTATATTAGTATCTAAACTTTCCTTAGTCATAGGATTAATAAAATGGGATATCATTAATCCAGATAAAATAATACATGTTATACTACTTGATTGGATCAAGCAGTAGATCTCATAAGTTGTAAACATGAGTTGTTTAAAGTTAACATGTGGATGCTTACTAAGGGTAGTAAGTACATTGGATTGACTTACTATGATACAATCAAATGGATATTCTATTCTAGTGCTAATGATAGTCTCATCATAGCAATAGTGCAAGTATCCTTTAACTTGAGGTGCTCAAGAATATCTCGGATACTGATCCTATGCTTTGTCTCCATTCATCGATGCCTTTCAAGGGTTACACATAGGGTGGTGATTAGGTATAGCTTGAGGTATTCGGAAGTAATTGAGTAGCTAATAAAGGATTCACCACTCCTGATAGAAGGAGATAATATCCACAGTCTCTTATCGAGGTCATTACTCGGGAATCTCTGGCCAAAGAAAATATATGTCATGAAGAGAGTCTTCAATGATACATCAAGTAATGAGATCCTTACTTATTTGAATTAAGGATACTGCTCTTGACTTATTTGAATTAAATATTAATTCAAGTGACTAATATAACTGGGAACTTAATGGGTCACACACATAGGAGATTCAAAGGATAAGTAAAATGGTCTTAAATAGTGATTCTGTTAGGTCCCGTTTTCGGAACCCAACTCTTCAGAATACCATAATACTTGAGCGTTTTATCCTATAGGGTTATGCCCATGAACCCTTATTAGACATCATCCCACAAGGGTGGCATGCCTACAACGGTCAACATCAAACAAACTTAATCATCTTAACAAAGAAGTCAATTATGATCATACACAACCAAAACTACTTCAATCTATCATTTCATTACTAAAGTAAAAAAGTTTGAGAAAAACTTTATGTACATATCAAAATCCACACCATTGGCTTATTACAAAATACAAAATAGAAAAATTGAAGCAATTTCCTTAGGCTCTTGATTACTTGATCTCTTAGCTATAACCTGAAGATGGGACAGAGAAGGGGTGAGCTTAAAAGCTCGTGGGTAATAAGTTTATAATGAAAAATAAGCAAAAACTCTTGAAAACATTAACTTGTTACAGAAAATTCTCATTTAATACTTAAAACACATAGTTCTTAAGTTTACAATTCTAGCATACAATCATTCAACATGATCAACAATTCAAATGCAATGCACAACAAATAGCTCGAGGGTTCCATGGAAACGGAATGGAGAAATCGAAGTTTACCCCATAAACAGAATGAATCCATTTTTGGAGCTCATATGCCACAAGCGGGCAACCGGGAGAAAGCTCTTGTCGACATGCACGTGACAAACAAAATGGTTCCACTCTCGCCCAAACAGAAGCACACAATCATACTCAAAATTATTTTATCAAATGCTCATACTTTCATGTTCTTTTCATTTATAAAAAAATGCCATCATATTATTCAAGGCATAACATAAAATGTTTCAATGCATTTCTATCTTTATTTTGAAATTCATCAAAAACCCATATATCGAAACATGTAGCAATTTTGCAAATCATTCAAAAGCAACAAAGAAACATTTATGAAGTTATTGAAATCATTTTATTTTCCTGATTTGAAAGAAAACATTTGTGGCTTGTTTCTCAATTATAAACATGTGACCCACCTAATTTCCTTGCTTATAGGCTTGCTTAAAATGCCTCTTCTCTTGTTTCTCTTGCCTCTTTTGACCCCTTTATACAAAAACAAAAATCTCACTCAAATAGAAAATCCCTTAAAGAATAATCACTAAAATTGGTTCTAGAATACTTAAACCCAAGCATTTTCTAAACTCCATAAACTAAAATCCTTCCAAAAATTCAAAGGAGTTGAAATGATCTTACCTTCATTCTTCACCAAATGAAGGGATCTTTGGCCCAAAAGGAAGCTCTTCTCTTCCTCTTCCTTTTTCCTCTCTTGAACAACTCCAAAATCTCTTTTGAAGACTAACACAATTGAAGCCCTAGCTTGTTTTCTCTTCCTTCTCTCCTTCTTCTCTCTTCTCTTTGTTTCTTCTCTCTCAATTGAAGTAAATCATGTGTTAGTATAGACTTTACATTCAATATACAAAATGCACAAGAAAGGGGATTGAATTGTGTATCCTTTTTCGTAAATGCAATCCCCTTTTATATTTCTTTGAAAACTAACTTTTTCAAAGTTATTAAGTGAATATCACAACTGTTATATGAGAATAGCTTCAAGATTAAAACATAGATAACTTATATATACTTGTATAAGAATAATAGAAATTAAAAGTAGAGAGTTTAGAGAGTAGACACAACGATTTTATCCTGGTTCATTCCAAACCGTGGGCTACGTCCAGTACTCAGAACCCTTTCTGAGATTTCACTATTCTTCTCAAATTGTACAAGTATTCTTTCTCTATAGAGCCTCTTCAGGTCTCTTACACCAAGTATTATTTCCACTCACTTAGCCTCTTCAGGCTCTCAGCTTTTTCTCTCTTACAAGAAAGATATTGTGAGCTTTGTTACAGTAATGATAGCTCTAGTGTTTCGTACAACAAACATAGTGTTTTGCTAAAGTTCAAAAGCTTAAGATCACTATCTCAAATCAATAACTTTTTCAGTCTTCGACTCCGACTTATTTTTATAGCCTTCGTCTTCAACTGCTTCTTGATAACTGCTCCTTTCTTCTTGTTTCTTGATTCTTGTAGAAACCGTTATTCAGTTGAGTTATTTAACTAACTCAAACTGATTAACCGTCTGATGTAGTATCGGGTCTTCGTCTTGTATCGCTTCCGTCTTACTTTTGCTTCCGTCTCACTTTTTCTTCCATCTTAGTTTTTCTTCCATCTCACTTTTACTTCCGTCTTAGTTTTGCTTCCGTCTTCTCAAAACGGTTCAGCATTTTCTAATATTATTATTATTTGGTTTTCACCAACATTATTAGACGTGAAGTCATTTTGATTTAACAATCTTCCCCATTTTGATGATAACAAATAATCATAATTTTAGAAAGATAATCGAGTGTTATTTATAAGATGATATACGGTTGAAGGAATTGTAAGCTATACTATCTTCTTTTTCTGCTTGTCTCTTCTCCCCCTGTATGATCTCTTCATTTCTCATCTCTTCTCCCCCTATTTGTTATTAATCAAAAATCATGACCAAAGATACTTCATAATTTCAGAGAACGTTTGTTGCATTTCAGCACAGAGTAACTTGAGGTCTTATCGTATATGAGCTACTTCTTCATGTAAGTCACCCACTGAGACACCCAGATCATCAACCTTCTCATGAATTTCTTCAACTTCCTTGACTAAAGCTTCATAACTATACTGTTGTACGTGACTAGCCTATTCCAAACCAATATTAGCATCAATGGTTTTGAAGGTAAAGCATCTAGTTCAATGATTGTGATAACAGGAGGTTTGAAAGATAAGTTTCTTTAAGGAAGATCAAGGTCATCAGGTCTAGGTAGCTTTGGAACTTGTTTTCCAAGAAGGTGTAGTACATCTCCAATTGAAGATATAGAGCTCAAGGGTCTAAGGTGCAAAATTAGGTGCACAAGAATCTCTATGTTAAAATTAATAACTCCAACTCTGATGCTTTTGTACTGCCCTTCTATTATTCTGCCAACCACCTGAACAGTTTCATCAGTGGTGAAATGACCACAATAACTTCCTAATGCCTTTGAGATATGGTGGGAAATATAGATTCCTCTCTGTTGAGATGCATAACACGCCTAATCTATGTTCCTCACTTTAGCTTCTATCTGATCGTCTGTCATATCACTTGTAATCCCTTCTGGATACATTTTCTTCTTCCCCTTATCTTCATTGCAAACAATGTAAGGTATTGGTTGAATGTCAGGTATAATCTTAATCACTGTTCTTTTTGTGAGTGGCTAAATAGTATACTTCTGCTTGGTCATCTGTGTTGGATATGGTTCTGGTTTCTCATCTCGCAGAACACTATACAACCTTTTCTCTCCATGATTCAACAGATGTATTGAGCGACTATTTACCAATATTGGTTCTAATTGTACCTTGACCAACCTTCTCAAGGGTTCTCTTATGATTATTGAGCTTCTACCCCTGACAGGTTCAACTTCTTCAATCATCTTCAATTTCAAATCCTCTTTTCTTATTGATTGAGAAGGATTAACCTATGTTGGACTGTGTTCAACTGAGTTTTTCTTTTATTGAACAGCAGTTTGAGTGCTCCTTTTTTGACATGTTTTTCTGCCTCTTACTGTCTTCAATCAGTCTAGGAGGTTGTTGTTGAAGTTGAGGTTGAGGTTTCTTTCTTTTAAACTCCAACTTTCTCTTAATTTCAGTCTCTTTAGTCAATTTTGCTGAGTCTTCTTGCAAAATTGAGACTAAGGATCTGGTTGCCTGCGGTGCTTTCTTTCTAGAGTCTCTACTATGAGTCAACTCTTTACCTTTCTTCTGCTCTTATTGACACAGGGTTAGTAGTCTAGGTGGCCTTTTTGCTTGTTTGGGTTTTTCTAAAAGAAGTGTCTCCCCCTTTCTCTTCAAGGACACTTGTTTCTCCGTCTGTCTCGCCTGACTTTCTTCTCTTTGAAAAATTGCCTTAACTTTCATTTAATCATCTTACGATTTCTTCAATCCTTCTGTAGACATTCTTCCAGTGGATTGAGATTTTGATTTCCTTGTGGGAGTTACTTTTTCACTCAAACTACGTTTGACAGTATGCTTCCCCTCAATCCTTACTTTCATCATAGAATCTGTATCCTTTTTTTCCTGATTCTTCAAGCCCATTTTACTAATAGTTATAGCATTAATGAAGCTTTTGATGTCTATCTTCATTCTGTTTCCTCTCTCAAGAAGGATTCCAGAATCTCTGAGGATTCTTGTCAGCATCATACCATACGGTAGGGCATTCGAGTCTTTCTTCAACTTTACCATGTAATTGAGGATTAGGTATGGAAGATCTATGGGTTGGCGGTTGAGTAGATGAAATAGACATTGCTCATCTACCGTTGTTACCAGATTCCTCGATCCTGTTCTTGGTAGAACACAATGGAAGAGTAGCGAATGTAGAACCTTAGCTTTCGACACAAGATTTGAGGCCTTCTTCTCCTTTGGGTCACTACATCCATATAGTTGTCGATTGATCTGTACCTTTTCTACACTGGTTTGAGTCATCCATCTTACTTTATGAATGAGCTTTACTCCAACACATGGACACTCAGTAGCCTTCTCGATTGACTTCAGTGTTACTATGACCGACAATCTATCCACCACTGATACTAACGTATCTTCTACTACCTTTACATTCTTCCAGAAATCATATATTTCATTCAAGTAAACTGTCTTATGAACTTGAAAGAAGTTCTTCCATCCAGCTGCAACAATCTCTAGTTCGATATCCATCTGGTCCTTCTTCAAGGAATTGAAATCAATGTGTCTTCCACAAGTCATTGATTGCTCCATTTGTATCTATAGTCAACAAAAAAACTAAACGCACAAATGTATTTCTAAAAGAGGTGATGTTAGTTTCTAAAGTTGAGCATGTGAGCAAAGAGAGTTTGATATCAAAACAGAGTAATAAAATGTTTTGTTGAGAGTTCTTCAAAAGTCAATGTTAGGGTATTTCAAGAGTATTCTAGAGTAGGTGGTATTCTCAAGGCTTTGAGAAACTTTCCCTCCAAAACTTTCCCATGATAGAAGTTACCATCTGTAACTTACTGTTACTGTTACCTTGAACTCTTACGACTTTTTATATTCTTAACTAAGAAGATCATCTGGGTCATGACATGTCAGACGGTTGATCACTCAACATTACCATCTTTAGGTTTCGTCTGATTTCTTTGAATCTTTCTTCACTCAATGGCTTAGTGAAGATATTTGCTCATTGATAATTCGTCTCAACAAACTGTAGACTTACGATCTTCCTTTGTACGTAGTCTCATAGGAAATGGTCTAACTTCAATATGCTTTACCCTCGAGTGTTGTATTGGATTCTTTGATAAGTTGATAGCACTTGTGTTGTCACAGAAGATTGGGATTTGTTCTTCTTGTATTGATTAATCTTTTAACTGGTACTTCATCCATAAAGTCTGTGAGCAACAACTTACGGCTTACATATACTCAGCTTCTGCAATGGATAGAGCAATTGAGCTTTGCCTCTTACTAGACCAGGAAACTAGGTTGTGGCTAAGAAAGTGACTTCCTCCACTCGTACTCTTTCTATCAATCCTGTCTCCAGCGTAATCAGCATCACAATAGCCAATTAACCTGAAATCTTTACCTTTCTCATACATTAAGCAAAGATCAGTAGAACTTGATAGATATCTCAAAATTCTTTTGACAGTTATATAATAAGACTCTCTAGGATTTGCTTGAAATCTTCCACACAAGCAAACACTAAACAAAATATCAGGTCTACTTGTTGTAAGGTAAAGTAAAGAACCAATAATTCCTCTATAAAGGGTTTGATCAACCTTCTTACCAGCTTCATCCTTAGATAAAAGGTTTGAAGGATGCATAGGAGTTGACATCAGTTTCACTTTTTCCATCCCATACTTAATCAACAGTTCTTTGATATATTTCTGTTGATGAATAAAAATCTTTTCTTCGATTTGCTTTACTTTTAACCCAAGAAAGAATTTTAGTTCACCCATCATGCACATCTCAAATTCATTATTCATCAAATTCTCAAAACTAGTACATGGCTTTGTAGACGTTGCACCAAAGATAATATCATCAACATAAATTTGAACTATGATAAAATCATTCTTAATGCATTTTCTAAATAACGTCTTATCTAAATGTCCTCTACTAAAATCATTCTCAATTAGAAAAGAACTTAGACGATTATACCAAGCTCAAGGAGCTTGTTTCAATCTATACAAAGCTTTATGAAGTCTATAGACATAGTCTGGTTTCTTAGAATCTTTGAAACCAGGAGGTTGCTTTACATAAACCTCTTCATCTATAAAACCATTCAAAAATGCACTTTTCACATCTATTTGAAATAGCTTTATATAATGAAAAACAACATTTGCAAGCAAAATCCTAATGGCTTCTAATCTTGCTACAGGAGCATAAGTCTCATTATAGTTTATTCTTTCCTGTTGATTATAGCCTTGTGATACTAATCTCGCTTTGTTACGACTCACTCTACCTTATTCGTCTAGTTTATTCTTAAAAACCCATCTAGTTCCTATGATGGACTTTTTAGAGGGTCTGGGAACTAAAGACCAAACTTTATTCCTAGTAAATTGATTCAGTTCCTCTTGCATGGCTAAAATCCAAGCTTCATCATGAAGAGCTTCATCAATTTTCTTAGGTTCTATTTCAAAAATAAAAGCTACATTTGCTTCTTTTCTAAATTTGGACCTAGTTCTCACACCTTCTGAGGTCTCTCCTATAATTAGATCTGCTGGATAAGAACTCTTATATCTCCAATCCCTTTTTAGATCAAGTGTTTCAGGAATATCTTCTACTTTGTCTAAAGGAGTATCTGATGGTGACATGTCTTCACTATCAACCAAGGGTACTGATAGCGTTTCATTATCAGTATCATCTCTCTTATTTCATTTAGAACTGTCATCAAATTTGACATGAATAGTTTTTTCAACAAACTTAGAAGTAATATTGTAAACCCTATAAGCTTTTGAAGATAATGAATATCCTAGAAAATTTCTTGAATAAGTCTTAGAATCGAATTTATCCAGAATTTCCTTTGTATTCAATATAGTACACTTGCAACCAAATGGATGGAAGTAAGGTATATTAGGTTTCCTTCCTTTCCATAACTCATATGGAGTTTTCTTCAACAAAGTTCACATAGGTATTCTATTTTGAATATAACAAGCTGTATTCACAGCTTCTGCCCAGAAATACTTAGGAAGATTCATTTCACACAGCATAGTCCTTGCCATTCCTTGAATCGTCCTGTTCTTCCTTTCTACAACTCCATTCTATGGAGTTCTAGGAGAAGAGAAATTATGGAAAATTCCATTCTCCTCATAAAATATTCTGAATTTCTCATTCTCAAACTCACCGCCATGATCACTTCTAATACTAGCAATAGAAATTCCTTTTTCATTTTGTAACTTTTTGGAAAGCACTTTACAACATTTAAAAGATTCATCCTTATGTGATAAGAATAATATCCAACAAAATCTAGTGAAGTCATCAACAGCTAAGAGACCATATTTCTTTCCGACAAGACTTAATGTCCTAGTTGGACCAAATAAATCCATATGTAATAACTCTAGAGGTCTAGATGAAGTTACAATATTTTTAGAAGAAAAAGATGTTTTAACCTGTTTTCCTTTATGACAACTTGCACAAAAGAAATCCTTATTAAAACTTATTTTTGGTAATCGTCTTACCAAATCATGTTTAATCAACTTGGAAATATGTTTAAAACTAACATGACCTAGCTTTTTATGCCAAATCAATTTTTATTCATTTATTGATATAAAACAAGAAATATTTTGACTTTGCAAATCTTCTAAATTGATTTTATAAAGATTGTTTCGTCTTTTGGCAGAAAAGAATATGGAACAGTTCTTGTTTTTGACTACACAAGAATTTTGATTAAAAGATACTTGAAAACCAGAATAACATAATTGACTGACACTAATCAAATTATGTTTTAAACCATCAACTAGCAGAACATTATCAATAAATGCAAAAGAATCTTTACCAATTTTACCGATTCTAATTATTTTGCCCTGCTGGTTGTCTCCAAAAGTTATCGATCCTCCCTTCTTATTTTGAAGTTCTAAGAATATAGAACTTCTTCTCATCATATGTCGTGAGCATCCACTGTCCAAATACCATTAGTGCTTATTACTTTTTGCAAGGAAGGAGATCTGCAGTAGATATTATATTTTTCTTAGGTACCCATATTTTCTTGGGTCCTTTAGGGTTAGTCTTATAATGATTCATGGAATGATAATAAAATGACTGATGAATTTTCTTCCCATACGGAACGAAATTCTTTTTGTACTGAGTATTTTTTTTGATAAACCCTAAACCACTCTTATCATTAGGGTGTCTGTATCTTCCTAGCATGTCATTCATCTTTTTTGTACTCTCAGTAAATGTTGATAAAT
>JAOQMR010113587.1:0-11533 GCA_027563865.1 Erythroxylum pelleterianum
GTTAACCCTTTTTTTACGAAAAACTTCTTATTTAAAACAAAAACTTGTTCAGATAAGAATTACTCAAATTCTTGTTTAAAAAAATGTTTTTCTAAACACTTGCGTATTAGGGATATAGTAAGAACTCAGTAAGAAATAGAGAGAGTTGAGAGATTTTGACACAACAATTTTTATACTAGTTTACCCCAAACCGTGGGCTACGTCCAGTCCTCAGATAACCTTCTGAGATTTTACTAACTCTCAAACTTTTACAAGTATTCTTTTTACTGAGCCTCTTCAGGCCTCTTTACAGTCAATATTCTTTTACGCTTAGACTCTTCAGGCTATCTGTAGCACTTTCAAACTTGAAAAGTGTATAGAGCTTGTTACAGAAAAATTTTGCTCTAGCAAAGTTCGAACAGTAATTTCTTTTGTATGTTCAATATACGCTATATGTGTCTCTTGTTGTAGTCTTCAACTTCAACTTCTTATTTATAGCCTCCGTCTCCAACTGCTTCTTGATAACTTCTTCTTGATTCTTTAAAGAAACGGTTAATCAGTTGAATTCTGTAACTGACTCAGACTGATCCTTCCGTCTTTTTTTTAGCGTCTGTTTTTTATCCGTCTGCTTTTCTCAAATAGCTTTCGTCTGCTTTTGGTGATAAATCATTTGTCTTGGCTATACATTTGTTCTGCTTTTCATTCGTCTGCTTTTTGTTTGTCATCAAAATTTATTAATCGTAAAGTCATTTTGACTTAACAGAACTAGACAAAATTTTCTTCTTTGAATTTGTAAATGATCTTTTTAGCTTTCCAACGATATAAACTTTGTAATTTTTGGATATCGGAGTGGAAAGATATGATCATTACAAGATGTGATGCTGCATAGGATGTATGTATAGGATAGCTTTACTAAATGATGAGAATTAGTGGGCTTGATGAATCAAAAGAGATGAGATTTGAGAGTTTTATGAGATTAATTTGGTGGTTAAATTGATATGAAGTGATATTGTACTAGAAGGGTTGAATTTGGGAAGATTATGGGTGAACATGACGTTAGAATGGATGTAGGAACCATTGGAGAGGCTTTGGAGGGGTTTGGGTGTCTCATATGTCCGCTAGAAGGACATTAGGTCCGTTAAACGGATCTTCTCGAATCTGAAAAGGCCCCCAACCCAGTCCATGCAACATCCCACAAACATAAGGCTAATCCCCAAATACCCGAAGGACATTCAAGTATATACCCTATGATAATAGCATGTTGGAGTGAAAGCAAACCCAACTTACACATGGCAATCCAACTTACACATAGGATCATCTAGCATACTCAAAAGTCACTAAATTTTAAAACCATTCATTCATAAAGCTTACACCATTTCCACCAAACAAATATTTACAAAACCTTATACAAATTCTAGCAAAACTACAAAAATAATACTAGAGCACTTCCGGTGTCAGCTAACAGACGTCTGAGCCATTTCTCTATCTAAAAGATTCCTTAAATCCTGACTAAGGAACTAGGTCCCCTGTCTTGTACCTGAAAAGCCACATTACAATTTTTGATGAGTTTTGCAAACTCAATAAGTGAACCATCATTGATGAATTCACTGGATTACGTGCACACATCACAGATATCACAGATATTCATTCAGAGCATATAATTATTTTCATATACACCCATAACAAGGCATAACATATGGCCACTCATTACAGCTTTGCAAATCATTCATGAATTTCAATCTTATATGAATGCTATATGCATGAGATTCACATTCGTTCTTATTGTTGTGACTGAATGCCTATCATATACTTATACAAATATTAGCCCATAGGGCTCAGTAAGAACAGAATCATGGTGGATAGTTCTACGTGCATACACATATATCACCGAGCAAAGCTCTACGTGGAAGCGCTTCATACTGGCAACTCAAGTCACAATGCCTTTATCAGAGCATTCATTTTATGAAATGCATCAAAACTGAATATGGCATATATGGCAATCACATATGATGCTCAACCAAAACTCATAATCATCGGACCTAAGTCCGGCATTTAACTTTTTTTTATAATTCACATAACATTCAGAATTCCATAACAATCAAAGCCGCAATCAAAGCACTTCTAATACATTCCCAAATATTGATCTCCTCGGATAATTAAAGTCCAAAATTCATAAACAAATCACAAACAGTTTAATAATGTTGGAAGTTTAAACAAATCAAATCAAATAAATCCTAGAAAATAATCTGGGTTGACTCACAGCACCCTCCAATAAGCTATTGTATGGATTGTCCGGCAATGTACGACTGATGCCCGATGTGCTCCTTTAAAATATACAAAACACATTCACAAATATCACATTTTTGCACAAATGTACAAGTGTTCTTTTATGCACATCAATGTAGAAAAAGTATGCACAATGCATGTTCAATGACAATTCCGGGTATCTTACTGTAATCCTTATCAACAAATTATTCAGATATCAAAGCCCTCATTAATACCATGTATATTTACAATTGGATCGAAAGAAATCAATGTCAAAATAATTTCATAACTTCATTGACCACTTCAGATTTTTCTTCTAATACACATGTGGGTCAACTTTGCATACCAAATATGATAAGGTAAATGAAAAAATTAAGCAAAACATCCTTCTGGAGAGTTGTTCTTCAATGTCGTAAAATTCTAAGGACACTAAAATAATTCAATTTGGTTCAATATACGAAAAGATATACTCAAAATATTTTAGATTGTTCTTAAGCTTCAGCAAAATTCTTACCTCAACTTCCAACCAAAAATTGAAAATCTTAGAGACAGAAGTAAAACTCAACTTCTTCATTCAACTTATATCCCTATGTCTCTAGTTTATTTCAAATCAAAATTCATCCCATATGGATAACTACAGAGAAAGTTATGGTCAAAATACCAAAGTATGTTCGAGCTGTACAAAACAAGACTTCGCCGCGGCGAACTTTTCCAGAAATAAAATTTCTGGGGGAATTTACAAAAGATGGCCACAACGAACTCAAGAGTTTGTCGCGGCCAACCCGACGAACTTTTACAGAAGACTCGATCTTCCTAGTTTTCACTTTCTCACTCTACTATAATTTCTCATTTCTCTCCATTCTTTACGTTTATTCTCACATCAATTAACTCAAATAGCATTTAAAACAATTCTTCTAACTCATTTTCAGCTCATCAACTCCTAAAAAAAATTCAAACACCAAGATTCACACTTAAACATCAAACTTCACTTCTACAGATAAACAACAGACATAATGTGTGCATGTACCATTTCGGCTTTCTCAAAACCCGGACAAAGTATATATATATCTTCCAATCTAGAGTCCATTCAACACCATTTTAAACAATTCCTAACTCTCAAATCCATCAACAAAATCAGTCATCACCGTAGACACAATTTTCAAACCCATGCATGCATGTATATATTTACACCAGAAAATGAACATTATCAAAACTACTTATTAGATTCAGCTATTCCCAGCAGTAAGAATAACTCACAGACAACCATCAAAAGCAACTCAATGTTCGGTAATGAACAAACCAAGCAGAAAATGCGTCCGATGCTCAAAGACTACAGTAACCCCTCCTAATGTTTTCTTTTCAAAACATATAATACATGGGTTCTTTGCATGCCTTACACTTGTCACCACATAAGTAAGCCATATGTCATGGGTACATCACTGCCACGTGTCACTGTATCATTGGTCCATAACACCCCGAATTTTTTTCGAAAATTTCTAAATTCACCAAAATTCTGAAATAATTATAAGACTCTCCATATTTTTTTTAGCTAAAAATAATTCACCAAAATTTCAAAATGTACAAAAATTGTTAAATCGCATTTAATACACTCCAATAAATCCACAATTTGCACTTATAAATCAAATTTACCTGGAAATGCCAATGCATGCATGTACAATTATATAAATGTGCAAAATAAATGTGTATGTCACAACTAATTATGCATGATGTGCATTTTTCCTAATTTCTCATAAATTTCTCATAATTCATAATTCTAGCCCTAACATGGGTAACAGGATGTTACAACGCTCCCCTCTTAACAAAAATTTTGTCCTCTAAATTCTTACCTGAATGATCAAATAGATAGGGGTACTGATTCCTCAAGTGCTCCTCCGTTTCCCATATGGCTTTTTCGCTTGAATGATTGAGCCATTTCCAAAGATATCGCTAACTTATAAGCCAATGGTCCAATTCTCTCAATTATCTCAAATGGACCAATATACCTCGGACTTAGCTTACCCTTCTTGCCAAATCTTAGTACACCTCGCCAAGGTCATACTCTTATAAATACCCTATCACCAACCTGATACTCCATATCTCTCCTGTGCTTATCCACATAGCTTTTCTATCTATCTTGTGCCATTTTAATTCTGCTATGGATCAATTTCACCTTATCAACAGTATCTTGAATCAATTCTGGCCCTTAAATAATTCGTAGACCCTCTTCATCCCAATATAAAGGCAAACGACACTTCCTGCCATACAACGTCTCGTATGGAGCCATACCAATACTGTTGTGATACTGATTATTGTAGGCGAATTCAATCAAAGTTATATATTTATCCCTTGCTCCCTGAAACTCCAGAACACAAGCTCTGAGCATATCCTCGACAGTCTTGATCGTTCTCTCACTCTGACCATCTGTCTGAGGATGAAAGGTTGTATTAAAATTCCGCTTGGTACCCAAGGCTGTTTGTAGACTACCCCAAAATCTTGAGGTAAATCTAGGATCCCTGTTCGAAACAATAGACACTGGAACCCTATGTAACCTCACAACCTCATTCACATATTGCTGGGCTAACTGATCTAGTGAAAAATTTTCTCTCACTGGTAGGAAATGAATTAATTTGGTCAGTCTATCCATAATGACCCAAATGGCATCATGTTGCCTGGGAGTCCTAGGCAAACTCATAATGAAATCCATCGTGATTCATTCCCATTTCCACTCCAGAATAGGTAACGAATGTAATTTCCCTGCTGGAGCTTGATGCTCAGCCTTGACCTGCTAACAAGTTATGCACTTATAAACGAATTCTGCTACTTTCTTCTTCATATCAAGCCACCAGTAATGTTGTTTTAGCGTGTTATACATCTTGGTAGTACCAGGATGCATAGCATAAGCTACTAAATGTGCTTCCTCTAAAATCTCTTTCCTCATATTATCGACATTTGGCACACATAATCTTTGCTTTAACCTCAAGGTATCATCTCTCACTTCAAACTCAGAATTTGGATTCACTTTCAACTTCTCAATTAACTTCACTAAATTTGGGTCTCTGCTTTGAGCCACTTTGATTTTTTCAACCAAAACAGGTATCAACTTCAAGGTAGCTATCAATGTATCATTCGGCTCCAAATTTAAATCAACATTCAGTGCTCTCAATTGAACTAGGCTAGGTAACCTCGATAACTGTACTTGTGCCACACTGATATATGATTTCCTACTCAGCTACAACATTAGCTTTGCCAAGATGATACTTAATTGTACAATCATAGTCTTTTAACAATTCTATACACCTCCTTTGTCTCATATTTAACTCTTTCTGGCCAACAGATATTTCAAACTTTTATGATTAGTAAATACCTGAAAAGTTTCTCCATATAGGCAGTGTCTCCAAAATTTCAAAGCAAATACTACTGTAACAAGTTCCAAATCATGAACTGGGTAATTAAATTCTTGAGACCTCAACTGTCTCGATGCATATGTTGTTACTTTACCATGCTGCATTAGTACACATCCTAAACCCTGATGTGATGCATCACTGTACATAACATAACCTCCAAAATTAGACGGAATAGCTAACACCGATGATGTAGTCAACTAATGCTTATGCTCCTCAAAACTCCTCTAGCAATCATCACTCCATCTGAAAGGCACATTCTTTCTCAGAAGTTTTGTCAAAGGGGCCAAAATCAGTGAAAACCCCTCGACAAACCTTCTATAATACCCAGCTAATCCAAAAAAACTCCGAATCTCAGACACATTCTGCGGAGCCTCCCACTTCATTACTGCTTCTATTTTCTTTTGGTCCACCTGAATGCCTTATCCAAACACTACGTGACCTAAAAATGCTACTTGATCAAGCCAAAATTCACACTTAGTGAACTTGGCATAAAGTTGTTTTTCTCTCATTATTTGGAGAACCAATCTCAGATGTGCAGCATGATCCTCTCTACATTTAGAGTACACCAAAATGTCATCAATAAAAACAATCACAAAGCGATCTAAATAAGGTTGAAATACCTTATTCATCAATGCCATAAATGCTGTCGGAGCATTAGTCAAACTAAACGACATCACTAAAAACTCGAAGTGCCCATGTTTGGTTCTAAATGCACTCTTGAGAACATCCGCCTCGGCTATCTTCAGTTGGTAATATCCCGATCTCAAGTCTAGCTTTGTGAACACCTGAGCTCCTTGTAATTGATCAAACAAATCATCAATCCTCGGCAATGGATATTTATTCTTGGCTGTTATCCGATTCAACTGTCGGTAATCAATGCACAATCTCAAAGTTCCATCCTTCTTCTTTACAAACAGAATCGAATCTCCCCAAGGTGACACACTAGGCGTGATCCCCTTATCTAACAATTTCTATAACTGAGTTTTCAATTCCTTCATTTCAACAGGTGCCATCCTATATGAAGGAATTGATATAGGAGTAGTACCTGGAATAATGTCAATACTGAACTCCGTCTCCCTATTTGGGGGTAATCCTGGTAGTTTAGTCAGAAACACATCCAGAAATTCTCTAACAACTGATATCCTGAATGGTTTGTTCATTCCGAGTATCCACCACGTGGGCCAGATAAGCCTCAGATCTACCTCGGATCAATCTCAAAGCACTTAGAAATGAAATTAGTCAGGATAGCACTGCCTGACTAACTCCTCGAAACACCACTCTTGGCTGATTAGGGGATTCAAGCACTACCTCCTTAGTATAACAATTCATCACTACCCTATGAGCAGTGAGCCAGTCCATCCCTAAGATGAGGTCTATCTCTCTCAGCTGCAATATGATCAAATCAACTTCTAATTCTGCATGATCAATCCGAATTATACATCTCTTACATACTTCACCAATCACTATTATGCTACCCACTGGAGTGCTCACTACTAACCACATTTCAGTATCTCTCGCTCACAATGCAATCTAGATGCCAGATATGGGGTGATGAATGAATGGGTAGATTATGGATCTACCAGTGCATATGCTTCAAGATTAAAAACATTCAACACACCTGCTACTACATCTAGGGACTCTTGTGCTTCCTATCTGGTGATGGCATAGAGCCTGGCCTGAGATTGCGGCTGATTGCTCCGTACCTCAGTCCTGACATTGGGCCCTGCTGACTGAGTCCGACCTCTACCTCTACCTCTCTGTGTAGATTTGCTAGCTCTACTTTGCTTAACTGAAACCTCAGTCATAGTTCCTCCTCTAGCTCTAGACTGTGATTCTAATAACTTAAGGCAATCCTTGATCCGATGCTCATAAGAGCGACATCGAAAACATGCTCTCGATATCCTCCAACACTCAGCATCATGCCTTTTACCACAGTGGTCACATTCAGGCAATTGGTACGACTGATTAGTAGGCATCTATCCTCTGCCTCCCCTAGACTGAACAAATCTACCTTTTCCTTGGGATCCAGATTGTCTCGATCTAGACTAGAATTGAGACGATCTATTTTGACACTTTCTGAAGCTTATGCTAGAATCAGCATGAGATTCATTTTGCCTCTTTCCTCTACCCTCCTGTCTATGCTCTCTCTGACCATCCTTCAATAACTGTTCAATTCTAATTGATGCCGCTAAGAGTTCTATAAAATTGTCCACGTTAGAGATGGCAAGCCTCATTCTAATTTCTAAATTCAAACCATCCTCAAACTGCCTACATTTATCTTGCTCAATTGAAATCAGTGCAGTCGCATACCCCATTAACTCATTGAAATTTATCTCATATTCTGCCACTGTGAGTCTACCCTGCTTCAAATCTAAAAATTCCTTCATTTTTTGATCCATGTAAATCTTCGGCATGTAGCTCTCTCGGAACACCCTCAGAAAATCCTCCCAGGTCAAACTACAAGGTCTAGTGTGCTGCATGGAATAGTTTTCCACCACTGATATGCAGGACCTTGTAGTAGTGAGACTGCATAATCAAATCTCTCCTCTTCTTCACAGTCCATCTGATCGAACATTCTTTCAGTTGGATCTGTACTTCCGTAGAAGTCTACAGCCCCTTGCTTTCTCAGCTTATCATATCTCCTTTCTTGCCTCACGGGGATTCTCAGAGGCATCCGAGCAAACTCAGGTACAGGAGACTCTTCATTGGCTCGTACAAACTCCATGTCAGCTGACTCACCAATTGGATCTCCCAAAGAAGGTGACCTATCACAAACAAAAGTATGATCACTATTGGAATATCTCACTAGTTATCATATCTCAACTCATATTTGTCCCTAAAGATGCCAAACCATGCTCTGATACAAAAAATGCAACATCCCACTACCATAAGGCAAATACCCAAATACCCGAAGGACATTCAAGTACATACCCTATGATAATGGTATGTTGGAGCAAAAGCAAATCCAACTTACACATGGCGATCCAATTTACAAATGGCATCATCTAACATACTCAAAAGTCACTAATTTTAAAACCATTCATTCATAAAGCTTACACCATTTCCACCAAACAAATATTTACAAAACCTTATACAAATTCTAGGAAAACTACAAAAATAATACTAGAGCACTTTTGGCGTCAGCTGCCAGACCTCTGAGCCATTTCTCTATCTAAAAGATTCCTTAAATCCTGACTAAAGAACTAGGTCTTTTGTCTTGTACCTAAAAAGCCACATTGTAATTTTTGATGAGTTTTGCAAACTCAATGAGTGAACCATCATTTATGAATTCACCGGATTACGTGCACACATCACAAATATCATAGATATTCATTTAGAGCATATAATTATTTTTCAGATAAACTCATAACAAGGCATAACATATGTTCACTCATTACAGCTTTACAAATCATTCATGAATTTCAATCTTATATGAATGCTATATGCATGAGACTCACATTCGTTCTTATTGTTATGACTGAATGCCTATCACATACTTATACAAATACTAGCCTATAGGGCTCAGTCAGAACAAAATCACAGTGCATAGTTATACGTGCACACACATATATCATAGAGAAAAGCTCTACGTGGAAGTGTTTCATACTGGCAACTCAAGTCACAATGCCTTTATCTGAGCATGCATTTTATGAAATGCATCAAAACTGAATATGGCATATATGGTAATCGCATATGATGCTCAACCAAAACTCATAATCATTGGACCTAGGTTCGGCATTCAACTTTTCTTGAGAATTCACATAACATTCAGAATTCCATAGCAATCAAAGCCGTAATCAAAGCACTTCCAATACATTCCCGAATATTGATCTCCTTGGACAATTAAAGTCCGGAATTCATAAACGAATCACAAACAGTTTAATAATGTTGGAAGTTTAAACAAATCAAATTAAATAAATCCTAGGAAATCATCTAGGTTGACTCACAGTATGCTTCAATAAGCTATTTCCTGGATGGTTCGACAATGTCCGATTGGCATCCGATGTGCTCCTCTAAAATATACAAAACACATTCACAAATATCACATTTCTGCATAAATGTACAAGTGTTCTTTTATGCACATTAATGTAGAAAAAGTATGCACAATGCATGTTCAATGACAATTTTGGGTATCTTATTGTAATCCTTATCAATAAATCATTTAGATATCAAAGCCCTCATTAATACCATGTACATTTACAATTGGAACGAAACAAATCAATGTCAAAACAATTTCATAACATTATTGACCACTTCAGATTTTTCCTCTAATACACATGCGGGTCGACTTTGCATGCCAAATCTAATAAGGTAAATGACAAAATTAAGCAAAACTTCCTTCTAAAGAGTTGTTCTCCAATGTCTTGAAATTCTAATGACACCAAAATCATTCAATTTGGTTTAGTATACGAAAAGATATACTCAAAATATTTTAGACTATTCTTAAGCTTCAGCAGAATTCTTACCTCAACTTCAAACCAAAAATTGAAAATCTTAGAGAGAGAAGTAAAACTCAATTTCTTTATGCAATTTGTAGCCTATGTCTCTAGTTTATTCTAAACTAAAAATCATCCCATTTGGATAACTACAGAGAAAGTTCTGGTCAAAATACCGAAGTATGTTCGAGCTGTACAAAACAAGACTTCGCCACGGCGAACCAAGGAACTTTTCTAGAAATGAATTTTCTTGGGGAATTTACAAAAGATGGTCGCGGCAAACCAAAGCTGGCCGCGGCGAACTTTTACAGAAGACTTGATCTTCCCAGATTTCACTTTCTCACTCTACTATAATTTCTCGTTTCTCTCCATTCTTTACGTTTATTCTCACATCAATTAACTCAAGTAGCATTCAAAACAATTCTTCTAACTCATTTTTAGCTTATCAACTCCCAAACAAAATTAAAACACCAAGATTCACATTTAAACATCAAACTTCACTTCTACAAATAAAAAACAGACACAATGTATGCCAGTACCATTTCGGCTTTCTCAAAACCCGGATAGAGTATATACATATCTTCCAATCTAGAGTCCATTCAACACCATTTTAAACAATTCCTAACTCTCAAACCCAACATCAAAATTAGTCATCACTGTAGCCACAATTTTCAAACCCATGCATGCATGTATATATTTACACCAGAAAATGAACATTATCAGAACTACTTACTGGATTCAGCTATTCCCAGCAGTAAGAATAACTCACAGACAACCATCAAGAGCAACTCAATGTTCAGTGATGAACAAACCAAGCAGAAAATGTGTCCGATGCTCAAAGACTACAGTAACTCTTCCTAATGTTTTCTTTTCAAAACATATAATATGTGGGTTCTTTACATGCCTTACACTTGACACCACATAAGTAAGTCATATGTCATGAGTACATCACTGCCACGTGTCACTATATCATAGGTCCACAATACCCTGAATTTTTTTCAAAAATTTCTAAATTTACCAAAATTTTGAAGTAATTATAAGACTGTCCATATAATTTTTTTAGCTCAAAATAATTCACCAAAATTTCAAAATTTCCAAAATGTACAAAAATTGTTAAATCACAGTTAATACACTCCAACAAATCCACAATTTCTACTTACAAATCAAATTTACCCAGAAATGTCAATGAATGCATGTGCAATCATATGAATGTGCAAAATAAATGTGTATGTCACAATTAATTATGCATGATGTGCATTTTTCTTAATTTCTCATAAATTTCTCATAATTCACAATTCTTGCCCTAATATGTGCAACGGGATGTTACATTCCATGTTGAACCCCAAAACTTTTTTCTTGAAAAGAATGAATATTTGTATATGTATTGTGTAAATTGTGGAGATTGAATTGTGTTTGAGATAAATTGGATGAAGAGTATTGTGGTAGTGA
>JAOQMR010113666.1:0-11526 GCA_027563865.1 Erythroxylum pelleterianum
TATATTATTAACAAATCAAAATGTTAATACATGAATCACAAATGTTCATTGGCCTAGGGCACACTACTAACACTTCTTTGTACGTTTCTAAGGAGCAGTAGGAGCTGCAGTTGGTAGAGTAGTTGTTGCAGGAGTCTCATCCGAATCTGAAGTAGAGTCTTCAACTGTGGATAATATGACCCGAGTAACATCATCATATGGATCTGGTACTTTTTCCAAAACAAAAGTAGTGTCAAGAATATCAATGGGAGCTGCCGAAGATGACCTAGCCCTGGTGAATCTCCATCCAAGTGTTGGGTTGAGCATTAATCGAGTTGATGGAGCTGCTGTCTTCTTTTCAAACACTGAAGGGGACATTTTCTTTTTGTTCTTGCCCATATTTAAAAAAAATAGAAAATACCAAACAAAATCAATAAATTGGAGCAACCTTGAAGTGAAAAGAAGCAATACTGTAGAGAGAAGATATGGGTCTTCAATGGAGGTTGACAAATTCCACATATACACTGAGTTCACAGTGGAAAAGCTTCAACCCAATGTCGTGGGTGCCTTGAGAGCCGACACAAATGAGAAATAGATGAAGCTTCAATGGCGATGTCCCTTTAAATCCAACATAAATACTATGCCCAAGATTAAGAGATCTTCAACGCAACCAAGTGAGTGATATGGAGCTTTGGAGTGGACGAATAGAGAGGTGGAAGAGGGGCATTGGTGAGAAATTATCTAAAAATTTAAAATATAGCTATTATAATATTAAAATATAGTTATTATAAAAAGAATTAGAGTATATTTATAAAAAGAATTAGAGTATATTTAGAAAAAAGAGTATATTTACAAAAACATATTTATAATATAGCTATTATAAAAAGAATTAGAGTATATTTACAAAAACATAAACAACTTTCCTATGGGTTTAGCTCATCTAAAATGGATCAGAAAGTTGTTCACACAAAATAGGATGATTCATGCACATTCTAGATCCTAGTTACAACTGCGACAGAAGGACTTCTTGCAAATTAGATCCAACAAATAAACCTCCACATGATAATCTGCTGAAGCCTTACCATAATGAGTCACACACCCACGACAAATTAGATGTTCAAAAACTTCACCACATTAATTGCACAGCCTGCAGCCAACCTTCAACAGAGGACACACGCAATTCACCAAACACCCAAGCCATAAGTCGTATGCCAAGAAATCAATAAACACCGCAACACCAAGATGGATTTTTCATCAACATAACATCAGCACATTAATCTCTCCATCCACGTGACTCTTACAAAGCTAAAAGCTCACAGCCCCAAAATTTCATAAATTGTCCAGCCAACAAAATAGAGGAATTACCGAATTACGCACATACTATCTGTTGATTTCACGTGCTACCTTTTGAAAAGCTCATATGTTCGTTTGATTCTTTTTAATGTAAATAGTTAGTTAGTTGGTTAATTAGTTGTTTTACCAACGTTTTCATTTACTGTATAATTGGACTCATATTTAAGCTCACAATATTGAGCTTACGTGGTAATTAACGTGAAAGAGTGAGAAAGTCTATTTTTCTCTCACTAATCCACTCTGTCTTAGTTTCATATGGTATCAGAGACATCGTAACCGTTTTCAGCGGTTTTCTCTCGGCATCCAGTTGGTCACTACTAACTTGAAGAGCACGAAATACTTTTGGGTAAGTATTGAAGAACAAAATACAACGCTAGACGACCAGGCAGTCAATTTTCTACTAATCAATACCATAGCAATTAAATCGTTAGACATATTCAAATCGTCATCATAAAGTTGATCACCAATCAGATTTATCAAATCCCATAAACAAATTTAAACGATCAGAATCCAAACGGACTACCTGACCCTGCCCATATACTGCTCTATAACTTATAGCAATCCCATTCAGAATATCACAAGATAAATTGTAGTAAAGTTCTTTTACCATATTTGAGTCACAGTGCTGCGGAAGCAGTTAGACTTGCAACAAATATCTCTCCGATAATAAAGTGTCCAGACCATGTTGAAACTCCCCTAAATTGATTGGATGATCGAGAACAAACCTGACAGTTAAGAGTCGCCCATTTCTGTTCAATCGTGGAGAAGTAGAACTTGAAGGAAATTGCATTAACTATTGTCAGACGGACAGAAGAAATGCGTCGAGGTAGTCGGACTATTTTCTGAGCCCTCTTCTTTGTACGTTTCTAAGGAGCAGTAGGAGCTGCAGTTGGTAGAATAGTTGTTGCAAGAGTCTCATCTGAATCTGAAGTAGAGTCTTCAACTATGGATAATATGACCTGAGTAACATCATCATATGGATCTGGTACTCTTTCCCAAACAGAAATAGTGTCAAGAATATCAACGGGAGCTGCCGAAGATGACCCAACCCCGGTGAATCTTCCAAGTGTTGGGTTGAGCATTAATCGACTTGATGGAGCTGCTGTCTTCTTTTCAAACACCGAAGGGGACATTTTCTTTTTGTTCTTGCCCATATTTTAAAAAAATAGAAAATACCAAACAAAATCAATAAATTGGAGCAACCTTGAAGTCAAAAGAAGCAATACCGTAGAGAGAAGATATGGTTCTTCAATGTAGGTTGACAAATTCCACATATACACTGAGTTCACGGTGGAAAAGCTTCAACCCAATGTCGTGGGTGCCTTGAGAGCCAACACAAATGAGAAATAGATGAAGCTTCAGTGGCGATGTCCCTTTAAATCCAACATAAATACAATGCCCAAGATTAAGAGATCTTCAACGCAACCAAGTGAGTGATATGGAGCTTTGGAGTGGACGGATAGAGAGGTGGAAGAGGGACATTGGTGAGAAATTATCTAAAAATTTAAAAATATAACTATTATAAAAAGAATTAGAGTATATTTATAAAAAGAATTAGAGTATATTTAGAAAAAAAGAGCATATTTACAAAAACATATTTATAATATAGCTATTATAAAAAGAATTAGAGTATATTTACAAAAACATAAACAACTTCCCTATGGGTTTAGCTCCTCTAAAATAGATCAGAAAGTTGTTCACACAAAATAGGCTGATTCATGCACATTCTAGATCCAAGTTACAACTACGACAGAAGAATTTCTTGCAAATTAGATCCAACAAATAAACCTCCACATATAATCTACTGAAGCCTTACCATAATGAGTCACACACCCACGACAAATTAGACATTCAAAAACTTCACCACATTAATTGCATAGCCTGCAGCCAACCTTCAACAGAGGACACACGCAATTTACCAAACACCTAGGCCGTAAGTCATATGCGAAGAAATCAATAAACACCGCAACACCAAGATGGATTTTTCATCAACATAACATCAGCACATTAATCTCTCCATCCACGTGACTCTTACAAAGCTAAAAGCTCACAGCCCAAAATTTTCATAAATTGTCTAGCCAACAAAACAGAGGAATTGCCGAATTGCGTACATACTTTCTATTGATTTCACGTGTTACCTTTTGAAAAGCTCATATGTTCGTTTGATTCTTTTTACTGTAAATAGTTAGTTAGTTGGTTAATTAGTTGTTTTACCAACGTTTTCATTTATTGTATAATTGGACTCATATTTAAGCTCACAATATTGAGCTTACGTGGTAATTAACGTGAAAGAGTGAGAAAGTTTATTTTTCTCTCACTAAACCGCTCTGTCTTAGTTTCATATGGTATCAGAGACATCGTAACCGTTTTCAGCGGTTTTCTCTCGGCGATGGTGAGGTGAATGACATTTCAAGAACTGTACTTTCAAGATGAAAACGAATCAGAAGAAAGAATCAGATAATCCAGGTGCTAGTGTTGTAACTACACCACTAAACGGATTCAATTACAGTGAAGAAGGCCCTGGCGGCGAAACATAAACTTGGTTATATTACTGGCAAGATCCAGATCCCAGCTGAGGATGCGCCAGATTATGAAGAGATCATGAGCGCCAACGCTATGGTTGAGTCCTGGATTTTGAACTCGATGACGACATATTTGTATGATGCATTTTTATATGTATCTTCTGCCAAGGATCTGTGGGATAAACTTGCAAATCGGTTTGGCGACTCTACGGGACCTCAAGACTATCAGATCCGGAGGGAAATTGGAAGCATTTCGTAAGGTAATTCTAGCCTCTCAATGTACTTCACCAAACTGTGCAAATTATGGGATGAATTGCAGTGTATTATACCTGTACCTCAGTGCATCTGCGGTTGTTGTACATGTGGAGTTTCGGGCAAGATTATGAAGATTAATGACAATGCCAAAATCATTCAGTTTCTAATGGGATTGAATGAGTCTTACAATCATGTTAAGAATTAGATTCTCATGATAGAACCGTATCCTAACATAGATAAAGTGTATTCCATGCTAATGAATGTTGAGAGACAAAAGCAGGTTTCGGATTCTTTTGGTAACATAACCGACGGGAGTGCACTTATGGTGAGTTCTGGATCTACAGCAAATGCTGCTGTAGGGAAAACGAGTGGCAAGAAAAATGAGTGGAAAGTTGATAAAGAAGGTAAGAAATGCTCTTTTTGCAAGATGAATGGACATACTCAGGATACGTGCTTCAAATTGCATGGTTATCCAGAATGGTATGTCTATCTTAAAAAGCAACAGAAAAAGTCTGGAGGGAAATTTGGACAAGTGAATTTGGCAGAAACACCGTTAGATGATAGTGACGACGATACTGATGGATTGAGTGTGATGGCCATTATTCAACAGGAGTTATCAAAGATGTTGAAGGAAAAACCGCAAATACAGATGCCGCATATGGAAAAAGTGAATTTTGGTGCTAAATTTGCAAGTAACAATTCTGCTCTTGAACAGATCATAGGAAATAAAGGGACTTGTTGGATAGTGGATACTGGCACTAGTGTCCATCTTTCAGGAAATGCTTCCTTATTTAGTAAGTTGGTTGCAATGCTAAAGACATCCAATGTTAGTTTACCAGATGGCTCACTTAAGAAGGTTAACATGATGGGAGACGTCAGAATTAGCAAAGATATCCTGTTGAAGCATGTTTTTTATGTTCCAAGCTTCAAATATAACTTGCTGTCTGTGAACAGACTTTTGAGGAATAACGATGGTGTTTTCACTTTCTATCCATCCTGTTGTGTTTTACAGGAACCGAAGTCTAACCGAAGGGTAGCTGTTGGACAAGCTATTGGTCATCTCTACTACTTAACTGAGGCTTCCTTCCATAATACTGTATTGGATGAATTGGTTTCTGTACAAAGAACTAACAATACTACTGATGTGAATTGTTTGAATAAGGATGTAGAGAATGTTAACAGTGTTGCTTCTATTGATTTGTGGCATAGAAGGTTGGGGCATCCCTCATTTGAGGTTGTACAGAAATTTCCTTTTGTGAATAAAAACTTGAGACATTCAGCTACTGCTTGTGAAGTGTGTGAAAAAGCAAAACAGTCTCGCATGCCATTTCCTATTAGTGACAGCCACAGTGAGCAACTTTTTGAACTAATTCATGTTGATGTTTGGGGTCCTTATCGTAGGCCATCGTTAACAGGAGCTTTTTATTTCTTAACTATCGTTGAAGATTGCAGTAGGGTCACTTTTACATTTCTTATGCAAACTAAGGATCAAGTTAGCTCCATCCTTGCCAAATTTGTTCCTACATCCTTTCCAAATTTGTTCCTATGGTGAAAACTCACTATAATTGTGAAATTAAGATTGTTCGAACGAATAATGGAGGAGAATTCGTGGGATCCAATTGTGAAGAGATCTTCGTTGATCATGGTATTATCCATCAACGTTTTTGTGTCTATTCCCCGCAGCAAAATGGCAGGGTCGAAAGGAAGCATAGACACATTGTACAAGTGGCTAGAGCGTTACTGCATCAAGCTTATATGACCAACATGTTCTGGGGTGAAGCCATTTTACATGCTACGTACTTAATAAATCATTTGCCTACGGCGACTCTACGGTGGCGAGCTCCTTCTAAAGTTTTGTTGGCACGACCAACTGATCTTGGTCATTTGAAAGTTTTCGGATGCTTATGTTATTATACTGATTCAACTCCACAGAAGGATAAGTTTGCGGCTAGAGCTCACAAATGCATTTTTCTGGGATTTGTTGCCGGCAGAAAGGGTTACAAGGTTTACGACGTTGCCTCCGGCAAAGTGCGCATATCTAGAGACGATATTTTTCATGAACATTTGTTTCCTTGTGCAGGTCAGCAGTTTGTGGAGACTACTGGCATGCCTATCCAATCATTGTCTTCATTACATGACGTGGTTGATGATCAAGCATCGCCACCTATCCTTGATCATAGCTTGGAGCACGTTGAACGGCATGAGTCTCGTGTCGTTGTTGCCGAGGATCTCCATTCCGAAGACACTCCACATTTACCTCCGCCTCTTGATGAAAGGAGAAGTAACAGGGTCACGCGGATGCCATCGTGGTTGTCCGATTATGTGGTCAATCATTCCTAGATGTTTCCGGACAGTGGTGCGGTGACTTGCCGCTCCCCTCATCTGCCCAACACTTTTCCTTTCTTTGCAAACAACAAGCTTTTTGGTGATATGGCAGCTTTCCTTGGCCATATGACCGAAACAAAGGAGCCTCGCAATTTTCAGGAGGCTAGCAGGGATGCACTGTGGATTCAAGCTATGGAGTCAGAGTTACAGGCGCTTGAACAAAGTCACACTTGGGAACTTACGACTTTACCATCCGGGAAGAAAGCCATCGGCAGCAAATGGGTTTTCAAGTTGAAATACAATGCTGATGGGACGATTGATCGGCGTAAAGCTCGCCTCATTGCTAAGGGTTACAATCAAGTTTATGGCAAAGATTACCATGATGTTTTTTCTCCCGTAGCAAAGGTTGTCACGGTGGATATTTTTCTAGCTATAGCAGCAGCGCGAGGATGGATTTTGAATCAACTGGACATCAATAATGCGTTTTTGCATGGATATCTCGATGAGGAGGTTTACATGGCGCCTCTGGAGGGATACACCAAGGCACACGAGGGTCAAGTTTGCAAGCTTGTGCGTTCTCTCTATGGGCTTAAACAAGCCTCGCACCAGCGGAACACCGAACTCACTAGTTTTCTCTTGCAGTTTGGTTTCCAGCAGAGTGAACATGATAATTGTTTATTTGTGTTTTGCAAGGATGGTTGTTTCGTGATGTTGTTAGTGTATGTGGATAATCTCCTCATTAGTGGGAATTCTGCTCCCTTGGTTGATCGGCTCAAATCAGATCTTCATGTGCAATTCACCATTAAAGATTTAAGGGTGGCTAGATACTTCCTTTGCCTGGAGATTTTTCGGGACAACACTGGTATTTTTCTTAATCAACGCAAATATGTGTTGGATTTGTTGCTTGATACTGGTCTTATTGATTCTAAACCGAAACACGTTCCATTTCCGAAGGGGGGGTACTCTGTTTGATGATAGTAGTCCATTGTTGGTGGATCTGCAAGTGTATCGTAGTTTGGTAGGTCGTTTATTGTATTTGGGTTTTTCTCAGCCGGATATTACTTATTGTGTCCAGCAGCTCAGTCAATTTTTGCAGTCACCTCAGCAAGTTCATCTTCATCATGCTCTTTATGTTCTGAAATATCTGAAATAGAGTCCTTCTTTGGGTCTTCATTTTCCAGCGGTTTCTGATTTACGGCTTCAAGCCTATTCTGACGCCGACTGGGCGACGTGTCCCGTGTCTCAAAGGTCTTTGACTGGTTTCTGCATTTTTTTGGGGGGCAGCCCGATTTCATGAAAAACTGAACGCCAGTCCACTGTTTCTCGTAGCTCTGCGGAGGCTGAGTACCGAGCTATGGCGTCTACTGTGTGCGAGCTGCAATGGGTTAGCTACTTACTTTCCGATTTGTGGATTCCGGTTTCCCTTTCGATTCCGTTTCACTGTGATAGCAAATCGGCCATCCATATTACTTGTAATCCCGTGTTTCATGAACGGACGAAGCACCTTGACATTGATTGTCATGTTGTGCGTAATCAGTACAAACAGGGCTTTATTTCACCGGTTCATGTGGGTTCTTCTTTCCAGCTTGCTGATATTTTCACTAAGCCGCTTCTTGCGCCTGCGTTTCATCGGCTGTTGTCCAAGTTGGCTTTGTCTGATTTTCACCAAAGTCCAACTTGAGGGGGGGATGAAAAGCTCATATGTTCGTTTGATGCTTTTTACTGTAAATAGTTAGTTAGTTGGTTAATTAGCTGTTTTACCAACGTTTTCATTTACTGTATAGTTGGACTCATATTTAAGCTCACAATATTGAGCTTACGTGGTAATTAACGTGAAAGAGTGAGAAACTTTGTTTTTCTCTCACTAAACCACTCTGTCTTAGTTTCATACCTTTTAACAGACGTGACCATAATCAACCAAACCCCTAGTTAAGATAGAGTTATATCACGCCTAAAATATTATCCAAGATAGCCTTTTTATTTTTGAATCCAAGTCAAACAATAATACTATATTGTAGGTCCAATTAATAAAAATATGTCAAAACAAAAATAAGTATGATATATATCATATATCTAACAGGAGTAAAGCTTTTTAGACTTTTAGAATGGTAGATTTTTGTTTGTTTGGCTGGCTGTCTCCTTTTACTTTCGTCTCGATGCATTGCAAAAGGAAGTACAAAATTTGAGATATGGTGCGGCCCACCAAAGGTAGTGCCCAAGACCATGCCTTTCATCTGCTATTGTCTTTTGTTAAACAGTCAACTTAAGGTACCAAATCAAGCAGCCAATATCAATTTGGCGTACACATTGCAGGGAAATGCCTAGCATCCATGTCGTACATAAATTAGAAACCATTATGTGTATACTAAGCTTCAATTATTCAGAAATCTAGTAAAGACTACATCAATTTAATAAAAACTATAATTATTATGATCTTATTGAGTTCTACCACTCTTTTGGACAAGCTGTAAATCCAGCAATTTTACTTATGATTTTGGCGGTCGTATTTTTGACTTACATGAAACAACTTAATTGAAAGGCTAATTTCAGAAATATCCTCTAAGAAAATCGAGCAACCCTTCAATATATTTACAGCAAATTTCGTGTTCTTTAAAACCGAACGCATTCATATTTTACGTGTAGACTGGTAGAGGTTGAACAGTAAGTGCACGTTGATAGTCCGTTAGCCGCAACCATCAGAGTGGGTCTAGTGTCTCCCACAATGACAAAGTCACGTTGGCAAGTACTATTAATATTTTTGTCAGGATCTGCTTGATTGATCAAATTGATGTCAGTGACGGGCCCTCTTAATCAACTTTGAACGACGTCAAATATTGAATTGAATGTAAGAACATCCATAGCAATTCTGAGCTGTTTTTACAAATGATCTTTATTTTTTATTCAGGGGTGTACATCATTTCTTTATAGACTAGATAGAAAGTGGTTCAAGGGTTACCGCTACACCACATTCTGTCTAGTGTTTAATCATGATCTGTTTTCCAAAGGATGTTATTAAAATGTAACAAGTATTCCGTTTCCTTGTCATGTCTCATTATAAGTTTTGCTTCCTATTGCTCGGCATCTCTTCTTCAGACTATTTGAAATAATGAAAGTACTTTACTTATAAGTATGAGAACTGATCATTTGAAGACTTTTTATATATAGTTGTAATCATCATACTTTGAATTAATTTTACCCTTATTTTTTAATATTGTAAAGTGAGAATTTAAACAAGACCACTCACTTCATATATTTATTAGAATTAAATTCTAGCAAATAGAAAAGACACATCTCTCTATTTTAAATTTAAATTTCCATGCGATTTTTTTCAACTAACAAGTCTTGATCTTCTATGTCAACTCCTATTTAAGAAGGAAAAAGCTTTTAATTACATTTATGGAGGAACAATGTCTTCTTTTTTTTTTTTGGGTAAGTCTGAGAGTAGATTAATGAATTATATAATATAACTAATAATTGTCTTTTTCAAATTTCCCTTATAGGAAAATGGTCACCTGAATTCATCGCTTTATCTTGATTGAAAAGATATGAACTTCCAAAAACTATTTGGTTCAGCCAGATTTTGTTGTGGCTGGACGTCGTTGTTCTGATCCATGATCTTGAATAACTTTGACTTGAGAACACCTGCAAAATAATAAAGGCACGTCGGGGGTTGATTTCCGACAGGCCGCTTCGACGCTCAAGTTAGTCTTTTTGCGAGGATTTTAATGGTTTTGTGAAGAGAAAAGTAGGGTTTTGAAGTCGTACCCTTTTCATTGTGAGATAATGAGGTTATATAGTAAATACCTGTAGGAATTAGGTCAACATTGAGGAATGAGCCGATCGACCCATGTGCTGTTCTAAGTTTGGGCTCGGTCCTAGCACAACCGACCCAACCATAAGCCCCCTACTCCTCGAGCCTGACCAAGGAGAAGGGTTGAAGGAGTACATAAAGATTGTGCTGCTCATTCGTATGACAGCCCGTGATAGGCCGACCGATGGAGCGTAGGTATAGGACCGATCGATCGAGCGTAGAGACTGGACCGATCGATCATGAGGCCGAGCGACCCAAGATTTTGGCTCTTGGTATCGCCTGGTTCTAAAATCCTATCTTGGCAACCTGGCCGAGGGATGTCGAGGCCGAGCGATGCCAAGGATCTTGTCTTGGCATCCTGGCCGAAGGATGTCGAGACCGAGTGATGCCAAGGATCTTGTCTTGGCATCCTGACCGAAACAGTCGAGGCCGAGCGATGCCAAGGATCTTGTCTTGACATTCTGACTGAGCTGTGTTGAGGCTGAGCGATGCCAAGGATCTTGTCTTTGCATCCTGGCCGAGCTGTGACGAGGCCGAGCGATGCCAAGGATCTTGTCTTGGCATCTTGGTCGAAGGATGTCGAGGCCGAGCGATGCCAAGGATCTTGTCTTGACATCCTGGTCGAAGAATGTCGAGGCCGAGCGATGCCAAAGATCTTGTCTTGGCATCCTGGCCGAGCTGTGTCGAGACCGAGCGATGCCAAGGATCTTGTCTTGGCATCACCTGGTTCCAACATCTTGTGTTGGCAACCTTGTCGATCAATGTCGATGTCGCATGGTTCCAACATCTTGTGTTGGCAAGCTTGTCGAACGATGTTGATGTCGCGTGGTTCCAACATCTTGTGTTGGCAACCTTGTCGAACGATGTCGATGTCGTGTGGTTCCAACATCTTGTGTTGTCAACCTTGTCGAACGATGTCGATGTCGTGTAGTGCTGGACCCCGTTACTGAAGCCCGACCATCGGTGCCGGACGCCGTTCCCAGAGCCCAAATATCCAAAACCGAGACACAAACAATATCCGTTGGGCCCAAGTCACCACTCCCAAGGCTGAACCCGGGGTGATCCGTCGGAACAACAAATGAATGAAAAAAAACCGCGGAAGCAATACTTATCATGCATCACATTCATTCACAAGCTAGCATACTCATGTCATTGCGAAAGTTTACAAGTATTTTATATTTCATGCTTAATCAAAATACATCAGAATGCTCGATGAACTATCCAAAAATAGAGACTAACTTAATACAAAGGTCTCTAACTATCGAGGAGCGGTCGATGCCT
>JAOQMR010113692.1:0-11522 GCA_027563865.1 Erythroxylum pelleterianum
CAGTAATCAGGAATTTCAGTAATACCGGTATGTAAATTAAGTAAGTAATGTTGTAAGTAATTCCGACAGTAAAGTTTATAAGTAATACAGGTCAGTAATTTCAGTATGTAAGTAAGTAAGTAATACAGGTAACACAGTCAATGTTGTAAGTACTACAGGTAAATAAATGCAGTAAGTAATGTGGGTAAAATAATTAAGAGACCCGGGATGGTCTCACTTTGATTTGTTCTGTACTGAATTGAGTGCTCATGTGTGTTGTACTGATTGTGTACTGTTCCGGACAATGAACGTCCGAGGCGATTTTATTGCTCATGAAATGTCTGAAATGATTTGTTCTGTCCGAGTTGTGGGTAGATAGGCATGCCTAGAAAGGTCTGCAGCTGCTTCTGTGACACTTCGGTGTCTTCTAACACTTCGGTCTTCCGAGACACTTTGGTGGCTTCTGATATGGACACTTCGGTGTCGAGACTTCGCTCTTCTGAGACACTTCGGTGGCTTCTGATATGGATACTTCGGTGTTGAGACTTCGGTCTCTTATGTATAAGTCCCGTTACCCACTTCTATTTATGGACTTCTGATTTGTTTTGTTTTGTAATGATAAAATCTGTTCTGAAGTGCATTTTGCCTGATTATTAATTTCTGATTGCATGCTTATATTGTTATTGTGAAAAGAAATCGGTTAGTTTAGATAAATGATTACTCACTGAGCTATAAGCTTAGCACGGTGGATTTGCCCCGTGTAGGTTCACAGCGAGGAAATTAAAGACTGGGACGAGTCAACCGCAGTGGACAAAAGAGTCTGCGTTTTGTGTCACTCGAATATGTATTTTTTTAGTTTATTTGGGCCTGTAAATATTCTTTGGATTTGTTTATGGAAATTATGAGATGTATTATATGTGTGTTAAACTTAGATTTTAAGAATGCATGTGTGAAATGTTTTGGTTTTGTTTGTTCTGTCTTGGGTGGCATCCACATATCCTCCTAGGGGGTATTTGGGTTTTACATTTCCAACTTATGACGCTGCTTCCAAGTGTAAATACATAACCAATGATTGATCTCCTTTTATCCAAATTACCTGTATAATCTGAGTCCACAAAACTAACAACACCATTCTTACTCTTGCCAAACTCCAAATAGGAGTTAGTAGTATCACATAAATATCTCAAAATCCATTTTACTGCATGCCAATGTTCTTTCCTTGGATTAGACATTTATCTACTTACTACACTGACAGTATGTGAAATGTTAGAACGTGTGCAATCCATTGCATACATTATACTACCAACTATATTAGAGTAAGGAACTTGTGTCATAGACTTAATTTTTTCATCTGTTTGTGGTGATAAAGCAGCTAAAAGCCTAAAATGAGCACCAAGAGGAGTACTTACATGTTTAGCATCTTTCATACCAAAATTCTCTAAAACCTTCTTAATAAAACTCTTTTAACTAAGGTAAATTTTGCTTGAAAGTCTATCTCTTTGAATTTCCATCCCCAAAATTTTCTTAGATGCTACCAGATCTTTCATCTCAAATTCACTATTAAGTTTAGCTTTCAACCTACTAATCTAAAAAATGTTTTTGGCAGCAATAAGCATATTATCAACACAAAGCAATAGATAAATGTATGTGACATCATAAAGTTTTCTAAAATAAACACAGCTATCATATTGACTTCTAAAATACTCGTGATTTACCATAAATGAGTCAAACCATTTATACCACTTCCTAGGAGATTGTTTTAAACCATACAATGTCTTCTTCAACAAACAAACATGGTCTTTCTTTCCTTTAACTTCAAAACCTTCAGGTTGTTGCATATATATGTTCTCCTATAATTCACCATGCAAAAATGTAGTTTTAACATCCAACTGCTCTAATTCCAAATCGTGCATAACTACTAATGCAAGTAAGATACGAATAGAGCTATGTTTAACAACAACTGAAAAAACATCATTAAATTCAATTCCTTGAACCTGACTGTAGCCTTTAGTAACCAATTTTCCCTTGTATTTGGCATTTTCAATGCTAGAAATTCCTTCCTTCCTCTTAAAGATCCATTTGCATCCAACATTTTTCTTGTTCTTTGGCGGTTTGACTAACTCCCAAGTCTTGTTTTTATAAAGAGACTCAACCTCTTCTTGTATAGCAATTAGCTAAGTGGCAGAATTATCACAAGAATCAACTTCTGAATAAGTGGAAGGCTCACCAATACTTTTTATTTCTTGTGCTATTGCAAATGCATATGCCACCAAATTTGTATCAGCATATTTCCTTGGTGATTTTATTTCTCTGCTGGGTCTATTTTTTGCTATGGAATACTCCTCTTCTTATTATGATGAAGTTTCTTCCTGTTTCGTTGTTATGGCTTCTTTTTCTGTGATTATGGGGACATGAATTTGCTCCGAAGAGATGTTTTGTGGAGGATGATTCTCCACCTTAAACTCCGCTTGTTCGGACATACTCTTCACACCTGTATCAGAAGAAATAGGAGTCTCCTCCTTTACGTGAAGCATAATTGATTCATCAAAAATGACATCGCTCTACTAATGATTAGTTTGTGCGCCTTAGGATCAAGACACCATAATTTATATCCTTTGATGCCATCAGGATATCTAATAAATATGCACTTTTTGGATCTGGGTTCTAACTTCCCATCGTTAATATATACATATGCTGGACACCTAAAATTTTTTAAATTTGAATAACTAGTAGATTTGTCAGGCCACACCTCTTTTGGAGTCTTACAATCAATGGTTGTCAATGGAAAACAATTTATCAAGTAATATGTTGTTGATGTTGCTTCAACCCAAAAATATTTGGATAGGCCAGAGTTGGACAACATACAACCAACTTTCTCCAAAATTGTTCTGTTCATTCTTTCTGCCACACTATTCTATTGCAGCATATCTTTGACTATCAAATGGTGAACTATTCCTTCATTCTTACAAAAATCAATAAATTCATTGTCACAAAAGCCATTATCTATCTTGAGTCATTTTATTTTTCTGCCTGTCTGTTTTTCAACTAGTGCCTTTCATTGTTTGAAAATGATAAACACGTCATTCTTGTGTTTCAAAATTATGCCCATACCTTTCTGGAGTAGTCATCAATACAGGTAAGCATGTACCGAGCACCACCTTTTGAAGAGACAAGTGCAAGACCCCAAAGATAAGAGTGAATGTAGTCTAAAGTGCCTTTTGTCTTGTGAACTGCAGTATAAAAATTGATTCTTTTATGCTTTCTAGATACATAATGTTCACAAAAATTTAATTTTGACACTTTTTCATTTCAAAGAAGACCTCTTTAGCTTATTAGTGTTAGACCTCTTTCACTCATATGTCCCAACCTCATATGCCATAATTTGGTGACATCTAATTATGACAGAGCTAACGTGGTCACATCAGCTTCTCCGATAACAGACGTTCCTTTCAACACATACAGTTTCACAATTTGAAATGCCTTCATCATAACCAAGGCTCCTCTAACTACTTTGAGAACTCCACCTCCACTAGTGTAATGGCAGCCTTTTGAATCCTAGACACTTAAAGAGATGAGATTTCTGTTTAAGTCTAGGATATGGCAAACATCTGTCAACGTTCTTACTACACCATTAAACATTTTTAATTTGATAGTGCCTACACCAGCCACTTTACAAGCTTGATTGTTGCCCATTAATATAACTCCACCATCAACTAGATCAAAGGTGGAGAACCAGTCTTTGTTGGGATACATGTGAAATGAGTAGGCAATGTCAAAGATCCATTCATCTAATGTTCCAGATCCTTCTTTACTCACTAAAAGAACATTTTCTTATTTAGCCTTTTGTACAACACTAGCTTCGACTTGCTTTTCTTTATTTTCTCGATCTAGCTTATTTTTGAGCTTGTAATAGTTAGCTATAACATGTTTCTTTTTGCAATATCTATAAAACCCATTTTTGATTTTGGATTTTAATCTTGACTTGTGTCTGTTATTGCTACTGGAGTTTCTGTCTGTTTGTCTTCCTTTGACAATGAGTCGTTCTGTAGGACTCTACTCTGGTTTGAGATGAACCCCTTGTCAATAATATGTTTTGAAAGTAAGGCATATTTGATCTCCTCTAATGTGAGAGATTCTCGACCATAAATAATAATCTCTCGAAAATGCTTGTACGATGGAGGTAATGAGTGCAGCAACATAAGAGCTTGGTCTTCTTGATCATACTTGATGTCCATTGTTGGACCCCAAACTTTTCTTAGAAGATTAAGACTATTAAATGATACATTTTGGTGATTAGTCATGAGTAAAGAACAAATGAATGAAAAAATTTTAAACCAAGAAATGATAAACAAGAGTAAAATAGGGAATGAAAAATGTGGATAGATTCATGATTTGCTATGGTGTTTTTGGTGGATAAGAGATTTTGAAATGGGAAGAATTAAGGTGAAAGTTAGAAGTGAAATGAAAGCAAAAATGAAGTTGAATACTCTCCCTCCTATTCTATCCTAATCAATGGGTCTCCTACTAAATTTTTTTGTGGGCACTCTAGTCTACGTTAAGGCGACCCACCTCCCCGTATCTGTTTATCCTCTGTATGGAAGTATTCTCTAGGACTCTTACTTATACTATAGCTGCCACTCCTAATTTTCAGTTCCATCTTTTGTTTGCTAATGATCTGTTACTATTCTGCCATGCTGATCTTATCTCGGTGAATACCTTACTTACCTGTCTGCGTACCTTTTCTTCCTTCTCCGACTTGGAAATGAATCAAAGAAAAAGTCAGTTCTTTTTCTATCCTAATGTGGACCCTCTTCCATTTCAGTTGGAAACCTTTTCAGGGATTCAAAGGGGAACACTCCCTATTAGATATCTCGGTGTGCTGCTCTTAACGGGTCGATTGAATCGGCGTGATTGTATTCCTCTGTTGGATAAAATTGATGCCCATGTTAATAAATGGATCCACAAAGCCTTATCCTATGCTAGTCGAATTCAATTGGTTATTTCTGTCTTGTCCACATTTCAGGCCTACTGGGCTAGTCACTTCCTGCTTCCTCTCTCGGTCCTTAAAGAAATTGAGTCCAAACTTAGGAACTTCCTTTGGTCTGGGAAGGTTGAGTCTAAATCTCATGCTAAGGTTAAGTGGAATGACCTGTGTCGTCCTAAATCAGAGGGTGGGTTAGGGCTTAAACATTTATCTACTTGGAACAATGTCTTACTAGGAAAAGAATCTGGATTTTGTTCAATGATAATGAAGCAATATAGGTGAAGTGGGTTTACTCAATTATTCTTAGACTGTCTACTTTCTGGAGTGCTCAGCCTAATGCCAATAGTTCGTAGAGTTGGAGGAAACTTATTCAGGTAAGGAATATTATTGGGAATCACTTCAGATTTAAAATTGGCAATGGTTTTTCTACTCTCTTATGGCAGGACCCTTGGCATCCTCGCGGTATCCTCAAGGATCTCTCTACACCTAGAGCTACCAATAGGTCGGACCTTCCAATGACTGCAATAGTTGCTGACATTATCAGAGACAATATATGGTGTTGGCAGGGCACCACCATTGAGACCATTTGTACACTCGAGCCTTTATCATACCAACCAGATGGGTCTGAGTCGGATCACCTGGAATGGACTGCTGGTCCTACAAGAATTTACACTAATACTTCAGCCTATACCTTACTGAGACCTCCCCTTCCTAAAGTCCCTTGGCACAAGTTAGTGTGGAATAAGGGGGGCCAACCTTAGGCATGCCTTTATTTTGTGGCTAGCTGTCCTTAACAAGCTCCAGACTAGGGACCAGCTCCGGTATACTTATATCCCTAATCATTGCTCTCTATGCCTTTTGGATAATGAGTCGTCCAACCATCTCTTTTTTGAGTGTTCCTTTTCCAAATCGGTGTGGTTACACTGCGTCTCCCACTTTCAGCTCAATATTACGCACCTCCATAATCTCCCAGCTGTTATCCATTGGTTCAGCCAGCCCCAAGGCCCCAGGCACTTTGACCTTAATATTTTCCTCATTCTCCTCGCTGTTATTGTTTATAGCTTATGGTCTGAAAGAAACCTTAGAACCTTCAAAATTGTAGCTTTGGAAGAGGGGAACATTATTACTAACGTGATCTTCCAATTACGGGAATAGCTCAGCCTAAACACTAAGACAAGGTAGTGGGAGGTTGTTGTTCTTAATTTCCTTGTTTCTTCTTCTTTCTTTAATGCAGGTACCTCCTCCGGGGTTCGACCGTAATTGTGTTTTTCTCCATGTCCTCTTAGCTTCCTGCATCGGTGTACTCCCTTGCAGTAGTGATGGTGTCTTCAAAGTCCTTACCTTTGTCTCTCTCTCCATTGGAGAGACACTTCTTCTGTTACTGTGACTACTGTATTTGATTGCATATTCTGGTGTTTGCATCTTTTGGCTTGTTTTTGGTGTTTTGCTGGTAATCTTGCCTTTCTTTTGGGAGCTATGGTTGTTGGCTGTTTTCTGTCTTGTGTGTGTTGTTTGGTGAGAGGATGTCTAGGATCCCTCATGTTGCTGCCAGTTCTTTTAGTTGGGTTAAGAGAATGTTGCTTTGGCAATATCTTGATGTACATAATTTTTCATTACTTTAATCTTTCTGATTTATCAAAAAAAATGAAGTTGAATATGTCTAGTAAGTTGATGAAGGATATGTATATATATGTGTATGTTCTGTTATTAGTGTTCATGATTAATCATGCACTATAATTTCTTTATGGATGATATTGATTTGAAATGAAGTTTAGAATGAGGAGTAAATGTAGTGAAGGTGATCTTGGTATGAGTTGTGTTAAGGAAAGATTTTGAAACAAATTGGTAGTTGAAGACATATATTTCTAGTTTGGATTAAACTAGAAATATATGGATACATTTCTTATGAAGACATTTAATTTAAGTCCTATCTCTAATAGTCTCAAAATTTTGTCATGAAGTTCAGAATTGGTTGCAGTACATTGGTGGGTTCTGTAAAATTCGTGTTCTGAATTCAGGAAAAATTCTGGATTGGTTTAGATAGATTTAGACAAAGTTGTCACCTCAAAAGTTGTAGGTCTTTCTTTTATAATTCCAACGGTATATGGTATGAAATTTTTGGACATCTGAGCTGAAAGTTATGGTCCTCATGAGGAAAGATGTTCAAGATTGAAGTCATATCTTCTATGTTTTGCTTCTTCTGCTTTTTGCTTCTTCTGTGATGACGTCATATCTTTTATGTTTTGCTTCTTCTGAATTTTGCTTCTTTTGCTTTTTGCTTCTGCTGTGATGATATCACATGGTCTGTGATGACGTCATATCTTCTATGTTTTGCTTCTTTTGCTTTTTGCTTCTTCTGTGATGACATCACATGGTCTGTGATGACATCACATGGTCTGTGATGACATCATATCTTCTATGTTTTGCTTCTTCTACTTTTTGCTTATTCTGTGATGACGTCACATAGTCTTTGATCACGTCATATCTTTTATGTTTTGCTTCGTCTACTGTTAGCTTCTTCTGTGATGACGTCACATAGTCTGTGATGACGTCATATCTTCTATGTTTTGCTTCTTCTGCTTTTTGCTTTTTTTGTGATGACGTCATATCTTCTATGTTTTTCTTCTTCTGCTTTTTGCTTCTTCTGTGATGACGTCATATCTTTTATGTTTTGCTTATTTTGCTTTTTGTTTCTTCTATGTTTTACTTCTGCTTTTTGCTTCTTTTGTTTTCTCGTCTGGCCTATCTTCTGTTCCATTGTTGACCCTTCAGAAGATAGAATTTGTCTCGGAGGTCTTCATAAAAGTTGTAGATCTTGAATTTGTATTTCAAACCATATAAAGAACACCTAAATCCTATATCTGTAGGGAAAGTTATGATAATTTCTCCAATCTTACATTGTCTGATGATGTCACTTCATCTATAAATGTGTCATATCGTCTATTCCTATTTTGACCCCTCAGATGATAAAATTAGTCTTTTAAGTCTTCATGAAAGTTGTAGTTCTTGAAATCTTATTTCTAACCCTATAAAGAACACCTTAATCCGATATCTAGAGGGAAGGTTATGGCAATTTTCCCAATCCTGTATCATCTGATGATGTCACTTTGTCTATAAATGACGTCATATAGTCTGTTCCTATTTTTGACCACTCAGATGATAAAATTTGTCTTTGAGGTCTTTATAAAAGTTTTAGATATTGAATTACTCTTTAAAAATGTCTAAAGAACATATAAATCCTACATCAATAGGGAAAGTTATGTCAATTGTGCCAAGACAGGTCCAATACGATTGAGGACAAAACCTGATTTGATTCTTTTGCCATAACTTCTTCTCTAGAAACCCAAATGACTTGATTCTTGAACCATTGGACTCATAAGACATTTCTATACATCTTCATAAAAAAAATTTAGCCATATGAAATGAATTGAGAAATATTGAGTGAAAAATGTGGGACGGGTACAGTGAGTGTGCGCTTAAATAATATGAACTGGTATTATTCTACTGAACATACTTCAATATTTTGATGATATCTTGATCTATAGGCTCCAAATGAGATTATTTCTGACTTGTGGTAAACTAGAGACATAGAGTTACAAATTATCTGAAGAAAGTGAATTGTAATTTAGTTTCTAAGACTTTCAAGTTCTGAATGGAAGTTGGATATAGTTTATCGTTTCAGTATAGCAACAGTCTGAAATGTTTGGATTAGAACTTTTGGATTTCTGAACCAAATTGAATGATTTTGGTGTCATTAGAAGCTTAAGACAATGGAGAAAATTTTTTTCTAGAAGAAAGTGTTATGTAAGAATGTTCAAGGATATTTTTGGCGAGACACTTAAGCACAAAAGACATAAAGCATAAATGGAAGGGCAAATGGGACTTTTTGAACTCATTAAGGGCATAAAAGGAAGAAGAAATTGTGGACTTATATTTAAGAGAAGGAGAGAAAGTGAATTGGAGGAGGGGGAGAAGAAGCAAAATGAGTGGATGAGAAAAGAGATAAGAGAGAGAAACATGAAAAAGAATGAAAGAGAGAAAGAAGAGAAAGAAGAGAAAACAAGCAAGGGTTTTAATTTCCTTAGCCTTCAAGAGAGATCTTGAGGTTGTTCAAGAAGAGAAAAAGGTAGAGGAAGAGAAGAGCTTTCAATTGAGCCAAAGATTTCTTCATTTGGTAAAGAACCAAGGGGGTCATAGAGGCCTATTTCAGTTAGATCATCTCACGGAGTACACATTAAAGATACAGCAGGAAAGAACCTTTGATACCTCAGGTTGTTTGCAAAGAGAAGAGGCATTTTGAGTAAGTTAAGTCTTTAAGAAAGGAAATCAAGGTGGTTACATGTTTATAATAGAATCAATAAGCCACTACTGCTTTCTTTAAATCAAAGAAAATCACTGATTTCAATTGTATCATAAGTGTTGCATCTATTGTTTTTGAATGATTTGTGAAATCTGCTATATGTTTTCTTCATGAATTGTGTGATGATTGATGAAAAGTCTTTACAATGATTCTTTTGAAAAGATGCATGTTTATGAAATTAAGTTTTCAGAAATGATTTTCAAGGTATAACAAATATATGAAAAGCAAGTTTTCAAGAAAAGTGTCATTTTGCGAAATAAGTTTACAAAAGTTTGAAATATATGTGATATGTGGGTTTTTGGTAGTCCCTCAAGAATCGTCATGTTCATGTTGACCTAAGTTATCAGCTTCTCCCGCCTATTTGCTAGTGGCATGGAGCTCCTTCAAGAGCTCCCTCAAGAATTACGACTACACAGGACCCTTATGTGGAAATGTGTAGTGTGTCATATTTATGGACTTACCCAAACCACCCTGATGTGCTTATGTGCTTATAATATGTTTGAACAAGTCTGATGCATTCATGTCTTGCAGTTGTGAATTTGACTACACGATAAGAATTTTGAAAAACAAATATTTTTTGATTCGATAAGATATTTTCTATGACAAGTAAAATGGTTTCAAAAGTGTTGCTTACTTTTCTTTTATAAACTATAACCCACGAGTTTTCAAGCTCACCCCCTTTCTGTCCTATCTTCACGTGATAGCTAAGAGATCAAGTGATCAAGAGCCTAAGGGAATTGCTTCATTTGCTATTTTTTATTTTTGTAATAAGCCAATGGTGTGGCTTTTGATATGTAAATAAAGTTTTTCAAACTCTATTGCTTAAGAAATGAAATGATATATTGAAGTAGTTTCAATTGTGTATATTGTTTTGACTCCCTATTAAAATGGTTAAAGAGATTTCATGAGAATAGGCTCAAGTATTATTATATTTCGCAAGAGTTGGGTTCTGAAATCGGAAGCCAACATTTGTGGTATTAGAGCAAGAGTTGGGTTTTGAAAAGTTTCGGACCCAATATCCATATTCTCAAGATCCATAATAAATTGAACTAACATCATCAACATGTGATCTGAGTAAACCGCCTTCTGCCATACGAAGCATGTGTAAGTGATGTTTTGCAACCAACATGCTGGTGAGACTCTTTGTCATAGATACAGATTCCAACTTGCGCCATAATGAAGCAACTGTCTTCTTGTGAATAACTTCACATAAGACTTCATTTGAAAGGCTTAAGTGAATGGCGACCATGGCATTTTCATCCATGTCTAGCTTTTGGGCATCAGTTAATTCTCCTGATATGACATTATTTCCTAACAAGGCCTTCTGCACACCATTTTATGCTAAGACCACATACATCTTGACTTTCCATAAAGCAAAGCTGGTGTTACGGTCGAACTTCTCAAAATCAAATCTTGTTGTTGCCATCTTCAAACAAAACTTCCAATCAGGAACAAAACTTTGCCCCCACTATTACATGTTAATAGTACCTGTATGTAAAAATAGTTATGTATCCGTACGTATGAATAGTATTATATTTGTATTTATGAATAGTACCTTAAACGTGAATAGCACTAGTTGTTACAACTCAGCTATAATCATTGCTACAGTGTTTAATTCAAAATAAATGCATGAACAATTTGTTGGATCGGAAAAAGACAGCATGCCTTATTTAGAAAAATGGTAGATTTCAAAACTTTTAAGAAATCAATTTGCAGCGGAAGCAACATATCCAAAACATCATGCCAATCTATACACGATATGGTATAAGGATAATAAAAACATAAACAAGATAAAGAGAATTACCGACTCCTTTGCTACAACTTTAAATCCTCGCTGCGCTATACTCTCCTTCTTTTTGTATCCAAATCCTTTGCTTTTGAATCTTTTCCTTTAGCAATCTATATTCTTCCTTGTTGTTGTATCCTTAACCAATTTGATTTACCTCTTATTCTTCAAGGACAACTAGGTTAACAAAATCCTTTAGTGGGAAAAGAGAAGAAATATTTGGAGGAGATTGTCTTAGAAGAAGATGAACCAAAAATGAAATTCTTTCACTTAGGAATTTCGGTTCTACCTTACATGAAAGGATAGAGGGTTACAAGAACATGCAAGATCACATCCTAACACCTCAATTTTGGTTATGCATGAATGGAAGAAGAGAGAGGCATCCAATGCATCACTTCTTTCATTAATCAATC
>JAOQMR010113748.1:0-11516 GCA_027563865.1 Erythroxylum pelleterianum
CGTGGATACCGTTAGAGACGGTCTCCTTTGGTCGTTATGGTTTGACTGTTTATATAAACACATGGATCCTGGCTTTCAGGAACGTCCCGAAACAAAAATTTTTATTTTCCGCACCGTGTTCATGTGATGGACACACCGGGATTTTCCTACATGTACAATCATTTTAATGTATGCGATAATTAGTATTCACATGTGCGTATATGTTATATTATGCATGAGCATGAAATGCACTCTCTAACTTCTCAATAATCTCTCATGTAAGCTATTTTGGGGTTCTAAACCTTAACATGTTATATAAAATCATAATGGAGTCATAATCTATCAAAGGTCTTAGGAGAAGATAAGAGCAAAGGATGAAATCTTGGTCCAAAAATGGTGTCACCTAAATAAGCTACAATGTAGACAATTGGATCAAATTGGTAATTTCATTTTTTGCCACAATGAAGGACCAATTTTATATGAAAATATATGGGGACTTAGGGAAGATCAATTGTCTAAGTTCTTTTGTATCCTTATGTTTATTTTATTATTTAAAAAATTTATCATTATTAAAGATATCCATGTACTTATAAATGCATTTTTCTAATAGGTAATCGAATCTGTCAATAATAAATCTAAAAGGAAAGCTAAAAAGAGGGTAGATAAGCGTAATTTTCATATCAAGAGGTCAAAGATAAAACTTACAAAGCAATCACCACAATAAGAATTGAGAGAAAAAATACTTCAAATGGTGGAATAGCTCAAGCCTGATAAATTCATTTTTTTTCTAAAACATGACTGACTTAAATTTGAAAAGGAGGTACATAGTGTCAATAACCTTACACCTACAGCTTGAGATGGAGGATTTAGAGATATCAAATATCCAAGAAAGAACCCAAGGGGAATCAAATCTGCCCAATATTCATGTTCTTTCTTCTAACATTATTTGCTTCTCTTTTCATTTTAACTATTTTCCTATTTTTAAGCCCACTACATATGTGTCTATTGATGTGGACCATTTGTATATTTGAAAAAATTCCTTGAATTTGGCTTATATTAAAATTTAAATGCTTTCCTTAAATGAATGGCTTTCTATTTAAATGACGATATTAAAGGTCCTCGAAAATGACTGATTGATGAATGCTTGTATTTTTCCTTAACTACTTTTGAATTCTTTCTAAATTTTTATTCATATATTCTTATAATTTAATGGTTGCTTGACTGAATGTTAATTATATGTGTATACATATAGAAGATATAAAAATTCAAAATATCTTTTGAATTTCCAATTGGCCTAATATTCCTTAGTATATTCTTATCTTCTTATGACATATGATTACGGTATTGAGGAAATGTTGACATGTCAAAGCCAATTTAATCAATTTAGAAAATGATTTGATATTATCAATGTTCAGACTATGATAATGGTGACAAAGAAATCTTTAAGATTCCTTGAGAATAATCATCCTTAAGATCAATATATAAGATTTTAGCCGAAAATTTCAAAATGACATTACTTAACCATTTTGGAGCAGAAATGCCAATTTAATATGGGTAAACATTTACACTGAGAAAAGATGATGATATCTAATTTCCTCCAAAAGGTAATGTCCTTTTAGGAGATTATTATGAATTTACTAATAAGTACTAATTAGACTATATTTTTAGTATGATATTGAGAGTATTTTTCTTATGTTTGGATAGTTTGAATATGATTTGGTACTCAATGTGTTTTTTATTTTATTTATAGGTCATGTTTTGCCTACTAGTGAAGAATGAAGGAAAGTGGGTAAGTTGAGAAGTTTTGGTATGATTTCAGAGAAATGATTTATAAAATTGTTCCGGAACTTAGATCCATGTTCAATACATGTTAAACCTATATTGGTGATGGTGTTTTAAAATTTTTGGGATTTTTGATATATAAAATATTAGGGGCTGGTAATTAGACATGAGGTTGTCATTAGAGGGCCGAACTATAGCATCTTGAGATAAGAAAGGAGCAACTTTGGAGAGGAAAGAAGATTTTTATTATAATTTATATGATTATCTGGTCAAAATTATGCTAAAAATCACTAGGCAGGTACACCTATTATTCTTATAATATCACTTAGTAAATAAAAGAGTCGATCCTATAAGGACTATAAGAACTAGTACTAATTGTATTTCTATTATTTAATCTAATAAACTACGATTAATTTAAAAGGATTAATTAACTGAAATAATCTAAAATACCAAACTAAAGAAATAAATAAAACTAAGGCAACTAATAAATAACAAGATTTAAATGTAAAATCTTGCTATAACCTTTCTATGCTTATATTTATCTTGATTCAATTATTAACTCTAGTTGCTTGGATTGGATTCACTTATCCACAAACTATATTCTTTCTCAAAACATGCAACCTATATCCTTAAGTTGACTAATTCAAATCTCCTTCTAATAAAATACCCTAAGAACACATTAACTTGATTTATGAATTTCCAAAATAAATTTGACTATAACTTAGAAGATTTAAGTATGCCTATTTTTAGGATTCCTTACAAATTTTATTATTCATGCCACGATCTATTCATACGTATGATTTCTTAATCTATTCTTTCATCTAAAGTTACTTCTTTCTTGTTTAAGATTCTTTAGTTTGGCTCCTTATAAATGCTCTCTGGTCCCTTTTATTTAATTCCTAAAATCACTTTTTTTCTTATGAATCCTTAAAACTTTCAAAGATTGGACCAATATTAGACATATTCTCTTCATAGTTGTAAGAAATCCTAATTAATAGAAAAATCATCGCTAATATGGTTTATAAACAAGGATCTATATGTTTCCATATTGGTTTGGTAACTCTTCAATCGCACATATGAGGGTTCATCTTAGGAATATGTGTTTGAAAGCTATAAAATTGAGACCATATTTAGGATGTGTTTATTCATTTGGCAAGTTCTCGAAGAAATATAATGAACAAGTAGCTAAATATAAGTTCATATTTAACCCGTGTTCATCCAAATTCATGCAAAAACTTTTCTAACTTAGTTATAACTTGCCTAAATTCATTCTATCTTTATTGGATAGTTAAAACAAGGCTTGCAAACAAAATATAAGCCACATTGAGTACAAAATTATATGAAAATCATCCAAACACAAGCAAATATTAAGAATATAGTCTACTAAACACTTATCAAATTCTCCCATACTTAAGTATTTGCTTATCCTCATCCAAATTAATTTTGTCACTCTTAACTTAGATAGGTAGCAACTACAGGAAAGAATTTAACAAATCAATGACATCAATCAAGACTTTCTATTATTCATTCAATTACATAATTTATAATTTTCTAGGAATTTAGCTACTTACATCAAATTATAAGTCTATTTAATTCAACTCCATACTCCCTGAAACTTTAACTTAATCAATAAAATTCAACCTAATGCATAAAGTGAACACACATAAGAAAGATGCTTCAAGTCTTATTGAATAAAAAATAAAATATTAAATTTAAATTATCACTTATGATTATTTGGAGGCTTGTTTGTAAAGTCAACTAACCTTTTAATGTGAAAGTGAATACTTTTGGTTTCTCAATTAAACCAACATTTCAAATTATTATTAGCATTATTAACTAAATTTAACCTTTTTTACTTAGTTTGAAGCTAGTGGAGTTAATTTATTTAATGCTTTCTTATTCACATAAAATTTTTCTTTTCTTTCCTTCTTTTTTATGAGATACTAAAATGCTTAAAAAGAATCCACTTCTAACTTAATTGTATATCCAAACTATACAAAAAAAAGTATCATAGTGCAAATCAAGTATCTATTTTCAAAATTAATAAAGCAAATTAAGATCAACATATTTATCAATGCTTATGACTATTTTCTTGACAAATTAAATCATAATAACAACCAAATTTATAAAGAATTTTCTTGATCAATATTCTTTGAAGGTTTAAAAAATTCCTAAAATTGATCCCTATTAATCTAATTATAATGAGATTAATAGTCATAAGTAATTAATTCCGTCTCACACACTTTAGTTATACAATGTGACATATAAAATCAACAAAAAAAAGAAGATAAGGGGAAAGAGGGAAATTTGTTTAACTGGTAATACTTTGATAATAAAAGACTTTGTAGAAACAACTTGAGAAGTATAGATTAGCATTGTGTATCATGATCTAAAAATGAAAGAACATCAAATCATACTAAGATCTATGGCTTTAAGCTACTTTTAGCCTAAAACATATGCAACAAACATCATACCATATAAAAAGTTAATGTTGAAGATTCTAAATTATTGAGTTGTCCCCTAAAAATACTTATTTATGAGTTTTTAGGTAGACTACTTACTTAAGCTCTTCATCCTAGAGTTCCTTAAATGAAAACTTGATTCTCCTCTTCTTCAGTCTCTAATCTCCTTAAAGCTTATAAGCTTATTAGCTTCCAAATATGTTATATTTTCCATTAGAATAGGGCTACCTCCCTTCTTTCTTTTTTTTTTGTTTGCATAATACAAGTATTTGATGGATCTTTTTTTCTTAGTTCTTGCATATATGAAAAATTTAATATTAATCACATATATAAAAAGATTATCTTCATTAACATTTATGTAGGGATGTCTTATGGCTTTGGATATCTTAAATTCTACTTCCTCATTCCTTACTCTTAAGATTAATTTTCCATCATGCACATTTGTCATAACCTTAGCAGTAGATAGGAAATGCCATCCTAATATTAAGGGAAACTCTAAATCATAGTTTATATCCAAAACCATAAAATCAAAAGTGAATATAAATTTGTCAACCTTAACCAAAATATCTTTTATAATACCCCTAAGGTACTTAATTGACGTATGTGCTAATTGAAGACTCATCTTATTGGTTTAGGTTCACTGGACCTAACTTCTTAAATATGTTATATGGAATCAAATTAATATAGGCTCCTAAGTTTATTAATGCTCTTTTAATTGACAAACTACCAATATTACAAAGGAAAGTAAAACTCCCTAGATCCTTGAGTTTATAGGGTAGCTTGTTCTACAAGAAGCTAGAGCACTCCTCACACCTTGACTAATTCCTTAAGCCTTTTTTTGTTAGAGAAAAGATCCTTTAACTACTTAGTTTGTCATCTGCCAATAAGCTTCATCAAAAGGTATGTTAATAAGTAATTATTTAAATTAAACAGTTACCAAGTTTATATTCTTTTCTATTTATCTTAAAAATAATCAAGGGTAGAATTCTCAGTTGCTATTCTTTGACTAATGCTTTTTTAGCTCCTCCTCTTTGTCTTTGTCTTTCTCCCTCTTCTCATCCTTCTTTTCTCTTCCATCAGCCTTTCTCTCTTCAACTTTAAGCTCCTTTCCACTTCTTAAAGTCATTGTTTTCACTTTTTCCTTAGGTTTTTCTTAGTATTGCTAGGTAAAATACCTGGCTACTTTTTGGAGACAAGCTTAGGAAGTTACCCAATTTGATTTTCCAAGTTGTGGAGGGATGCTTATTGATTTGAAAAGACACATTAGTATTTAGAAGCAAGCCTTGGATGTATGAATTTTTTCATGAGCTCTTTAAGGCTTTGCTTCCTTTCTTATAGCTATCATTGTTAAAAATTGGGTGGAGTTTGCTTATTCCATGAAAAGTTTGGATGGTTCCTCTAGCCTAGATTGTAAATACTACTATAAGGATTATTTTAAGACTAGTTTCTAACGAAAATAACTGGCTCAGTCAATTTTCCTATATTGTATACGACCTAACTTTCATGATTAAGACGTGCCCTATTACAAATGTTGCATCTCATTTCTTATATCGATTGAGTTGTCAAACTCATATTATTAAGCTTTTTTCTTAAACCTTCCAACCTCACCTCTAACTCTATCACCATATCAAGATTATAGATACCAACTAATTTTGGTGTTAGGCTATAATTTCCTCATTGGTAGTTATCATGGTAATATTTTAATCAATCTTGTAATTCCTTACGATTTTAAAGTTGGTGGTCTTATATAAAGATCCTTCAATCAAATGCTTAGTTAGATAGCTCAATCTATTATAAAATATTTGCATCTATAGTTCCAAATCAAGTCCATGGTGTGGACACTTCCTTATTAACTCCTTTTTTCTCACTCACCTCTTATACAATGCATCACTCTCTAATTGTTGAGATGAGAATATGTCATTCTTAAGTCTTGTTATTTGTGTTAAAGGAAAATATACTTGGCTAAAAACTTCTTAGCAAGCCTGTTCTAGGTGATAATAGATTTAAGAGGTATAAATTTCAACCATCATTTTGTTTTGTTCTAAAATGTAAAATGGAGCAATCTTAATTGAATTACATACTCCAATGCTCTGTTATTCTTGAATGTTTCATAATCTCTAAAAATTGGAAACATGTGCATTTAAATCCTCACTAAGTAAGCCATCAAGTTGCATAAGTTGCTAAATTATCTGAATCATATTAGGCATAATATCAAAATTGTTAGCCTCGACTCTTATCCTAATAATGTTATATTCAATCCCCATAAGTGATACTCTACCATAATCCCCTATAGTATAATGTTCTTCCTATCCTATTATATATTTGGTGGTTAGAAGATAAAAATTTCTAGGTTTCTCTCTTTTAAATTATGAATTAAAGTACTTTAATCTCTGGATATAACTTAAGTAGTATTTTGAGACTACTTATGCTCATAAATCGTGGTACTTAAGTATCACAAGATCAAGCAAGAAAGTTCTAAAATAAATAATGTAAAAATAAAGAAAAATATAATGATTAGATTCACAAAAATAAAACAATATTAATATCCTAGTCCTTAACAACAACATAAAGAAATTGATGATGATGTGTGTGTATCTGATCAAAATTATGCTAAAGATCACTAAGAAAGTGCACTTGTCATTCTTATACTAGAGTTTAGTGAATAAGAGTGTCAATCCCATACGGGCTACAAATACTAGTACAAACCTTCTTTTTATTATATAATGTAATAAAATAATGATTGATTTAAAGGAAATAGTTAGCTGAACTATTCTAAAATACTAAAGGAACAAACATGATTGAAGCATCAAATAGATAAACAAATTAATGTAGAATGTAACATCCCACCCCCCGACAGGAAGGGTAAAATCGTAATTTAGCAAAGGTCGAGAGTGATTAGGACTAATTGGTTAATGTCATGCATACTGGTATTGGTCAATAGTGAATAATTTGCACATGCAAAATAACCCCATTCGACAAGGGAGTATGTCTACTGTAGGCAAGTGAAGGATAGACGTCGGGATCAGTTCGTGTCTGCATTAGTGTTTCATTCAAATTGTGTTCTGACATCTCTGTATTTTTATAATGAGCCCAATTTAGTTATGGCTTTTTGTTCCTTAAATGATCGTAAATTATTGGTCAATGATTGTAATAACTGAAACTGAAATTGTCTATTTCTGATACTGAAACTGCTTTCTTTTAACATGGGCTTCAATGATATACTGTTTACTGTTTATTCCGCGCGAATGAATGTTTCTAAAAAAATTTTATATTGAGATTCGTCTGACCGACTGATGTAGTACACCACCCTCGCAGGGCAAGGACTCGGATTCGGTCACGCGAGAGTGGGGTGTTACATAGAACCCTCTTAGAACCTTTATACACTTAAATTTACCTTAATTCAATTGTTAACCTTATTTTTTTGGATTCGAGAAAATTCTAAAGTTACAACTATATTATTTCTCAATACATACAACCATTATCCTTAATTTGATTGAACAAAGTATCTTTCTAATCAAAACCCCTAAGGATGAATTAACTTGATCTATTAATCCTATGATAGATTTAACTATAAACCAGAAGATTTATGTTTTCTTATCCCTAAGATCCTATGTAACTTTTATTATTGATGCCACATTCCATTCATACATATGATTTCTTATATAAAATTGAATCAAAACACTAGAATAAATCAATTCAATCATAATAAGTAATTATAAAAAATTCATAAGTAAAACTTAGGTCTTTCGTTAAATTAAGAAATCCATCAAAATTGATAGTTTAAAGGTTCATACCATATAGTTCTATCCGAATTTAGTTTATACTAAGGTAAAAGAAACCAACAATAATCAAGAAAGAAAGCAAGATAAAAGAAATCATTCTCATGGATCTTGAAATGATGATGCTCCTTGGTTAAATCTTAATGGAAATCACTTTTTTCCTCCAAAGTTGCTCATTTCTTATCACAAAAAGCTTTAGTTTTGTTCCTTATGATTGCTTTTTGACTTCCTTTTCTGTAATTTCGAAAAGCCTCTTATATTCTCACATAACCAAAAAATAAAGAGTCTCATCCAATATGGTTCCAAAACAAACCCATGTTAGGCCTACATTCTTTATAACCAGAAAAAAAAACTCAAATTCGTGCTAAAATCACCAACTGTGACTCTATTGGATGACCCCTTAATTGAAGAGATCTTGAATCAATTCTTTGATGATTCTCTTTTATAGGCTTTCATATCTATAAGGCCTTATATTTATGGGCACCCCTTCTTTGAGAAGTATTTTGGGTCTCGCTGAGGCAATCTAGTGAGTTTTACAAACAAAAAGTTGAACTTAACCAAAAGAGAATGTAGAGTTTGATGTCGTTCCACTTCCAAGAAGCTACTGTCTAATGTTAATTATGGAAGTTGTTGGTTAATAGGGCACATCAATCTTAATGTACAAAGTTAGTTAGCTAATTAAGGTTTAAAAAATAGTTTGGGTATACTTTTTAGGAGTGATTGACTTTAGTTAGCTAATGGGATCCCCTTTGAGCTTGATAAGCTTACCACCCTATATAAATGTCATAGTTTGCTCCCTAATGTTGCATATGATGTTGTTAAGAGTCTAAAGCCATTAAACATCTAGGAATAAATCACATCCTCCCAATGCCAGTATCAAAAATGTCAGAGGAGAAGTCTACCCCTTAAAATTTTTATTCTAATTTCTTACAGATACTCTCATAAGCTAACTAAAAGTACTCCCCCTATAGTGAACTTAAGATTCATTAATTCAGAGCAATCATAAATGCCCATTTTTATTAATAATGCATCGAAAAAATTGTGTGTACTTCTAATATTTATGAGTGTATTAAATTCCCTCTATGCAACCCCCAACATTCTCATGTAGTGAAAATTTCCTATAGAAGTCCCTAATATGGCCTGCAAGGATAAAAGGGGAGGTTCTTCCTCCACTTCCTCGCTTCCCACCTCTATCACCAGTTTGGAATCCTCATCTTCTACAAGAAACATAATCTATTACTTCTTACATCTATGGCTAGGTATGTACTTGTTACCACACTAGAAGCATAATCTTTTGGCCTTTTTTTTCTTTAACTCTTTACTACTATATTGGTTGGTTAGTTTTAGAGGAGGTTTATAAAGGTTGGGTTTGGGTTGCATTCTTTGAAGGGTGGATAAGATACCTTCTGAATGGTTAACATATTGTATATTGTAAGGAGATGACATGGTGACTTAATAGTTCGCTTATAGTTTCGTATATGTCATGTCTACAGCCTTTTATTTTTTTAGTTGAGGAGTAAGCTTGTTGCAGCATTTTAGGGTTTAAGAATTTTATAGGTCACTCTATTTCAACTTTTATCCCTTTTAGAAAGAAACCCACCAGATATGTCTAGTGATTTGGAGGTGAAATAAGTACATGTTGAATAAGGAATAATAGTCTTACACACTCCCTCTCTATTATAATGCCTTAAAATCTCCTATTGGCTCTTCAAAAGCCTCCTCTTCAAACCTTTATGTGAGAGCTACTATATACTCCTTCCATATTAGTTCCTCTAAGGTCATTCAATGTTGAAGGAGGAGTTGATTCCATTCAACTACTGCTCCTATAATTTGATCTCTTGTAACATCCCGTCCCCATATTGAGGGTTAGGACCCGAAATTTCAGTATATATGAGCTTAAAGAGAAATTAAGACAATGCATTTTCTTCCTCATGCATCATATTAGCATATATGCACATAAATACTGAATGTTTTTGCATAAAAAGTGGTATATGCATTCATTGACAAATTTTGGGTGTAAATGATATTAAATGTGATTGTATTGAAAATGAGGAGTAGAAGAAGTAGAAAGAGTGATCTTGGTATGAGTTGTGATAAGGAAAGATTTAGGAACAAGATTGGTAGTGATCTGGAAAATGTTCACAAGTGTGCTTCGGTCTGTTAGATATAACTTTTTCTCTAGTTATTCAAAACGAGATGATTCTTAATTTTAGATTAAACTAGAACCATATGGATACATTTCTTATGAAGATATCAAATTTTAATTCTGTCTCTAAGAATCTCAAAAGTTGTCATGAAGTTAAGAATTTGGTGTACTATGTTGATGTATGAATGGAAAATTCGTCTTCGGACTTTAGGGGCAAATTTGGGATTGATATAAATATATTTTAGTAAAAGTTCCTTTTGAAAAGTTTTAGATCTTTCTTTTATCTTTCCAACGGTATATAGCATGAAAATAATGGACATCGGAGTCAAAAGTTATAATCCTTATAAGTGGAGACGTTCTGGAGAAGAAATGAGACGGAAGAAAATGAGACGGAAGAAATGAGACGGAACAAAATGAGACGGGAGAAATGAGGCGAAAGAAAATGAGACTGAAGAAAATGAGATGATAGAATTGAGATGATAGAAATGAGATGATGGAAATGATACGATGGAACTGAGACGATAGAAATGTGACAATGGAACTGAGACGATAGAAATGAGACGATGCAAAAGTGAGATGATACAGAAGTCAGAAGATAGAATTGGCCTTCGAGGTCTTCATAAAAGTTGTAGATCTAGAATTCTTCTTTCAAATCATCCAAAAACAAGATCAATCCGACATTGTTTGTGAAATTTATGGAAATCGCGTCAAAATAGGTTCAATTTGATTGAGGTCATGAACATAGTTGCTTTTTTTGGCCATAACTTCTTCTCTAGACCTCCAAATGACTTAATTCTTAAACCATTTGATTCGTAAGAAACTGCTCTACATCTCTACCAAGAATCGTAGCCATCTGAACTAAAGTGAGAAAGATTGAGTGAAAAGCATGGGACGAGTACAGTGAGTGTGTTCTTAAACATTATAAACTGGTGTTATTCCACTGAACATACTTCAGTATTTTGATGATTTCAGGAGCTCTACTGATCCAAATGAGATGATTTTTGTTTTTTGGTAAACTAGATACATAGATCCACAAATGATATCAAAAAATTGGAATCTAATTTAGTCTCTAAGATGTTTAAAATTCAGATGAAATTTGTGCATAGTATACTGTTTTGGACAAGAGCAGTCCAAAAATGTTTGAAGTATATCTTTTAAATCACTGAACCAAATTGAATGATTTCGGTGGCATTAGAAACTAAAGACAATGACGGACATGTTTCTTGAAGAAAGTGTTATGTTAGAATGCTCAAGGGTACTGTTGGCAAGACACTTAAGTATAAAAGACATGAGGCATAAATGGAAGGGCAAATTGGACAATTCTCAATCATTAAGGGCATAATTGGAAGAAAAAGTGTTGTCTTGCTT
>JAOQMR010113756.1:0-11515 GCA_027563865.1 Erythroxylum pelleterianum
TTATTATTATTATTAATTATTTTATTATTATTTATATAATAATAATAATAATAATAATAATAATAATAATAATAATATAATTAAGAGTAAAAATTGCTCATGTGAGGGAGAGGTATAAATAATAACCACTAGATGGGAATGAAAACTTGATACTCACCCCCTTTGGAGGGTTTAGTGGATTCCAAATTTAATGGAATGAATCCATTCCCTTGGAATTGAAAACCCCAAAGCAAACACTACTTTTTGTAATTATTCCATTCCTTCATTCCCAAACCCTCAAACCAAACGCCCCCTTAGTTAACTGGGAGGACGTTTGCAAACCAAAAGTAATGGGTGATCTTGGCATACGGAAAATCTATGCCATTAATGACGCTTTCTTAGCCAAATTAGGATGGACCCTGATTGCCAAGCCGAAAGCGCTATGGGTTCAAGTCCTCACTACTAAATATAAATTTGATGTTAACCATCCCCCCACCACTATCGAAACGTCTAGCGGATCCATGATCTGGAGAAGCATCAAATCAACTTGGCACCTAGTGCTTCAAGGCATGCAATGGGTACTTGGTGATGGCGCGCGGACCCGATTTTGGCTGGACCCTTGGGTCAAGGGCATGGGACCTCTCATTCACTAGACCACCACCCCTGTTCCTACTCTATCTAGCGGACTTGAGGTACAACATTTTGTCAACAGTGACGGGCACTAGGATTGGGATGCCTTTCAAGCTTACCTTCCAATGTCGGTTTGCAGATCAATCGCAGGAACTTTCCCCCTAAGCCCTACCTAGGGCAAGATAAATTAAGTTGGGGAATCTCAGATACCGGACAATTCACTATTGCTTCTACTTATTCCATGCTATTGGACCACGAGGATGTCGAACCTTCCGGACATTGGAAGGTAATCTGGCTCTTGAATAGCCGTCAACGTATCCACACCTTCCTCTGACTGCTCGCTCAGGATCGGTTACCTACCAACCAACACCAGGTCAGAAGGCACCTCACTATAGATGGATCCTGCTATCACTGTGCACTTGATGAATCCTCGCTGCATAGGGTGCGATACTACAGTAAAGCTTGCCACGTGTGGAACAATTTCCCTCCTCACCTAGTGAATAGTGATTTTTTCACTATGCCACTTCCGCAATGGCTCAGCACCAACCTCATATCCCACCGACGGGTCTTTGGACAGGATTGGTTGATTTTATTTGGAGCCACTTGCTGGCTCTTATGGACTTGGAAGAACATGACTCTTTTTGATGAGCAGTTTATTTGACCGGCCTCACCCATTTCTGTTATTTTGTCTTATGCTGATCAAATTCACAAGTCAACAGATTAGCAAAGGACTACTATTCTAGGCCCTCACCCTCAACATGAGCAGCTACTCGGCTAGTGCAAACCTCCCAGTGGGTGGGTCAAGCTTAACACGGATGATGCGAGTAAACGCTCCGCATTATCAGCTACAGCTAGAGGCATCCTCCGTAATAGTACAGGTACTTAGCTTGGTGGTTTCTTCCAGAAGCTCGGGTGGTGCTCATCGGTGTTTATCGAACTCTGGGGAGTGTATACAGGACTCACGCTCGCGTAGAACCTTGAATATCGTCGAATCGAACTCGAAGTTGACTTGATTGCAGCGATTAATCTCATTTTTTCCTCGACGAGCCGATCATAGGCTCTCAACCCCATCGTTCAGGGTATTAATGAACTGTTCACTCGCAATTGGACGGTAGCACATTGGCATATATATCGCGAGAGTAACCGATGTGCCGACTGGCTCACGAATTATGCAGAGCATTTTGATGTAGGCACTATTTATTTTGATACTTCACCCATTGAGTGTCATATACTCCTTTTAGAGAATATGTCGGGAACTTTGCTTCCCGCGACTTGTTATGTAATCTTTTTTTATTCCCTTTTATTAAAAAAAGATCCTTGATCGCCGAGAACCTTGAAGATCAAGAGCTCTCACATAAAGTAGGCCACTTTCTTTAGTAGGCAAAGTTGGTAGAACATGAACACAACCTAAACAGAGGAACCTTGAAAGAAGCTTTGCATTGGTCCTCCTTGCATTGGGCAGATCGCAGCTTTTATGCTCTTTTATACAACAGCCAAACTAACGACATACACGAAACGTTGATTCAGTAGTAGGACCATAATTAGTAGCTCTCTTTAACCAAGTTGGCGGCTTTGGGCCATATTGTACTATATAATCCATGGTATATGACTAAAGAAAAGTTGAAAGGCGAAAAATAAGGAAGAAACTGTGCAGAACTTTACGGATGATAAGTCCTTCTCAAGAAATGTGCATATGAACCAAAGGATGGTGCCGTGCACCCAACCCACCATTTTGGTGCTTAGTGGCCAGACACTCTAAGCCCGTCAATTACAATAGGCGGTGTTTGTCTTACACGTTAGAACCCTTCAGAGAGAGTGCTGCAACTAGCACCAAACCTCTTTCCATCTACGACCTCAACTCAAGCTCACCTAAGTTACCTAACCCCATCTTAAACACTCAACAAGTATTTGAAAGTGCCATGATCCACTAAAAGAAACTGCACACAAGTGGCCATTATCGCATGTCGTTTCAAGTTCTTGTCCAGGGTTTGTGGCTTAGCATGTTTTAACTCTCTTGGCAACTTGTCCGAAGCATTAACACCTAACGTAATAAACTAACAAAAAGTGAGATCGACCCAAGACTTGTCTTATATTGTTGCCTTACTTCCTAATCATAACAGACAATGCCATTTTGAATAGTGAAGTAACAGTTTCATCCTCTGCACGTATCACAAAACAACCTCGTGCAAGTCTGCCTCCTAAGACTTGGGAACTTACAATGTTACATGGGGAAAAACATGTAGAAGAAATTATGAGGATTTCAGTTTTATTTTGATACAAGCCTATGGTCTGTCCTCGTTGACCAGTTGGGTTGGCCACCACGTCGCATCAAAGCTCAAAGACTTTCAAGAGGACAAATTGGCTGGACGGCGTAGTGTCCAAGTCCTCAGCCCGTCGCCGCCGGCTACAACCAACCAACCACCCCGTCCCACACACACACACACAACGCCACGTGGCTCTTCCTCATCCCTTGAGCATCTCTCTCGGTTCTTGTTCTACGCAAATTGCTCCATGACAAGAGTCTTATAAATTCGGTATTGTCAAGGCAAATGATTAAAAGTACGAATTTTAGGTACAAATTAGACTAGTTGCAGAGTTCTTGACCACCACAATTTTCTTAGCTCGTGATAAATATCTACACTAATTGACTTGTTCTTCTCGTTGAAATCAATGAAATCTGAAAAGGGTATGGGTCCAACCGATTAATGAGAACTTCAATGCGTGATACAAGGACAGATTGAAACTTATCGATATCCATTTCAAGAAGCAACCGCAAATCGCATTACAGATTACAATTAGTAGTTTAAATCATGGATGTAATATTCAAATATGATATTTTAATTGAAATAATGCTATTTTTCCTTTTTTTTTTGAAAACATTCTATTTGAAACATAAATTCAAAAAAAATAGGTTCATAGCATCATTTCTTAACAATTCTGCACAATTTATTAATGAAAACATTTCTAATTTTATGCCTAAGCATATATTGCCGTTTTCACCAAATTGACTACTTCTTTTAGCATCTTCTTCTCATTCACCAATAAGCATGTTTTTATTCAGAATCAACTCCATTACCACCAACAGATATTCTTTTCCTTCCCAATGTAATAATTCATTAAAAGCTAAATTCTGAATAAAGACATGAAAGCAGAATTTAGTAATCCTGCTGTCAATTCGTGCATGTGGACTACATAAACCTCATGTAGACTGAATATAAGCAATAGTACATGCAAGTCATCGTGCTTACCGAATCACGAGTGACTAGTTTCCTTCCCTTTTATATGTACAAGAAGCTATGTGAACATGCCCATTTGTATGTATCATTGCCATTTTTAAATATTTAAAAACCCTCTCCCCCCCATACGTATAACGTATCCTGTAATCCTTAATTTCCATTTTAAAATGGAGATAACTACAAAATGGACTCAGAGATATATTTACCGTATCTACTGTGTACCTCTCTTAAATAACACACAGAACAGTTTCTTCCATCTTTCGGTTCTTCCATTTTCTCACCTGAAAGATTCGACGTTTATTCTCTGAACTCTTCTTCGAACGTTTTCCTTTTTCGGCTTCTTGATTTAGAACCCGAATAGTCGATCACGAGTTTTTACCTCCCTCGAGGAAGTGTTGATTCTCCCATTCTTGAGAGCAACTAGTTGCTTTTTCTCGTGATCTCTTTCCAGGTTTCCTGACGTTTCCATGCTCCTGATTCGTTACTTTCACTTGGGTTTTCGAAAGTTTCAATCTTTTACGGTTTGGTGTTTTGATATCTGTGTGTTGAATTTGCTGTTGTTTTGGTTGTATGCAGCTAGTTGTGTATTGTTCAGTCGTCATTGAGCGAATTAAGGATTTGGTTGCTCATGATTTTTGTGAAAGTTCACTTTCAAGTTATCAAGTCGTTTGCTTTTGTCTTCCTTGAGTGTTTTCAGCTGTTTTCAGGTTATTTCTTTGAGAATTTTCATTTGCAAGCAACTTATTGATTGTTTTCTTACATTTAGCTGTTTCCCTGATTGCTACCTTTGAGTTTCATTTGTAAGTTACTTAATCCTTGTGCTTTCCGTGTTAGTAAATAGGTTTGCTTTAATTGTCTTCGGGGCTTCCTTGTTTACATTTGAATTTCTAATTCTTTGCAAGTTAATATTTAAATTTTAGTCAAATAGCTTCCTTTGAAAACGGTGGGGACCAAGTTGAGAATTCATATTGGGGTTGTCAACTGAGGACAAGAACATTATTTTATACAGTCGATTATGGAGTGATGTGTGCTTATTGGGCTGTGTAGGCTTTATGATGTTAATTCATTCCCAGGCTGTCTTTTATGTTTCAGTTGTTGCTAAACTTGAAAATTTGTATGATTAGTTTCTAGTGTTATTGAATAGAAGCGGGATTTCAGGTATCTGGGGTTACGCATAAATGATTGCAAGTCTCTTCTGAAAGATAACTATAAGGAATGAGATCGATATCTAAGTTACTTAGTGGTTATTCCGTCTCATCTTGCCACTATTGGTATTAGATTGATCATTGATCATCGTTGTTTGGAGAGTAGAGCTAGGTGCAGAAATTATGCTGAATAGGTAGTGTTCATTGTTGTAGTCTCCAGGTCAATGATTTTAATTCGAAGTTTCACAATAATTGTTCTGTTGCTATGATACTTCTTGATATAAGACTATTTTCACCTTTGAGTCTTTGGCTAACATTCCAGTTTGTGTTCTACGTGGTCCAGGTCCTGTGTTTCATCTTTGTAGTCTCCATCCATATCTCAGGACCTGTTGAGCAGTTTGAAGCTTGCAGTTGCTGCATCATCACTTATATTTCTTCTGGATATATGGCAGAAGTTTGTACATAGAATGGGAATCCTTACACGCAGGTTCGTATTTGTTGTTTTAAATTCTTCTGCAGAAATATTAGTTACCTTTGGATGAGATGACTGCTTAGCTAAGACCCTTATTTTTCTGCAGTATCCCTACTAAAAAACCTAACGACAGTATGAGGGTTGTTGTAATAACATTTCTGGGAGTAGTTTTTGGCTTCTTCATAGGAGTATCTTTCCCCTCATTGTCACTAAGTAAGGTATGCGGTATTGTGAATTTCTCTTTTATCTCCCTATTCATGCTTATCTGGTGTTCTACTCTGACTTCATCTATCATACCTGTGAATGCTTCCTAGCATTTCCTTTTTTCATCTGTTATGTGTACCTGTTCTCCTTTTGAGTGCTATGCTCATTATGGGTTTGTGAGTTCTTTGGTTGGTGAGTAGAACATTAATTTTGTGTTTAATTCTTGTAGCTAAATATTGCATCCAGTTTTCTCCCTTCCACTGATCTTGAAGATGTTGACAAAAGTTTAGCGTTGTCAACCCAAAAAGTTTTGGATGATTTAGCTTATGGTAGAAACAACAGCCGGCCTCAAATTTTGAATGATACATCTAAGGTGGGCTTCTGCATTCTATCTTTTCATTCTCATAATTTCCATGATTATAAGCTTTTGTTACATTGAGAAAATAACTGAAAAAGTCAGATCTGTACCATAATAACTGAAAAAGATTTCCAACTGAGATGGCACTAAAAATCCTCTTGTTTCATGGAGTAGATTGAGTTGACTATCATTTCTACTCACTTTTTTTAACCTTTCTTTTGAGGATTTCTCTGCATGGCAAAAATGCAGACAAGTTTATCAAGCTATGCTACCTTCTCAAGCGAAGTCTTATCCGGAACATTTTAAGTTATTAGGTCAGACATAAAAAAAGAGAAGCAATATTTTCTACGGAACCATTTTTCTTCTTAGGCAACTGCATATGGTCAGTACTGTGTTTAAAGAGCCTATTAATTTGAAATAGATCCAAAGAATTATAGAGCTCTGACCCAATGGATGTTTTATGGAAGTTTCCTTATATATGAAGTTTACTTGGAATGATGAATGATGTTCTATGTGCATTCCCAATGTTTTCATTTCATTTGGTGCTTCTCATGTAACCTTATGCAGATTTGGGTCCCTTCAAACCCCCGGGGTGCAGAAATGCTCCCGCCTGGAATTGTTGCTGCCGAGTCAGATTTCTACTTGCGAAGATTGTGGGGCAACCCCAGTGAGGTGTGCATTCTGCCACCTTATCCGCAAGCTGATTTCGGGCTTGAAATGTCTCATTCACGACTTGCGATTTTCTGATACATTAGAAAACAATATATGTTATGCCTTTTAAAATTTGCATACAGTCTTCTGGTTTGATTGGGAAAACAGTGTATGGCATTTCAAAAGTTTTGCAAAATTTGTTTTAGCATTGAGTAAATTATTAATTTGCTACTGTACTTGTTTGGTACTAATCTAAATTTGGAGCAAGGGACTGAGATTGAAAGAACTACATGTAACTGTATATAATTGATTCTTAAACCAAATGAAATGGGGAGAAAGGAACTCTTACAATGAAATCTAGCTACAACTTATAAATTGACAGAACACTGGGTTCTAAGATTTATGATGTAGCTTCCTTACCATGTTGATTGCCGTATCACCCTAGAGAGGATCTTGGGAAACAAAAAACTGTAGAATTTTCCTTGGTACACATAGAAAGTGAAGTTTCAGATCATATGCATGACATTGCTTGTTATGGTAGATTATTCTCCAAAATGCATAAAGTCACACTCTGTAACCTCACTCCTCTAGCTTCCCTTCCCATGGTTTTTATATCCATTATTGTTGAGACTTGAGAACATGATAAATTTGACTGATATTTTGAGGATTTTTGATGTGCAGGATGTGATTTATAAACCCAAATATCTGGTAACCTTCACTGTTGGTTATGGTCAGAGAGCAAATATTGATGCATGTGTAAAAAAGGTTTTTCATCCATCTATTCCTTCTCTCTCAACGCATGGACACACACACGCACGCAGCCCTTGACCTGCTAAAACCTCGTTCCACCAAACACCTATTTTGCTCCTTTGTCCTACTTCTTCTCCAAAACTTTAAATGTCTAAGTACTTGGTTGCTACCTTGAATACATGAAAGAATTGTCTTTCTTGCAGTTTTCAGAGAACTTTACAATTCTCCTTTTCCATTATGATGGACGAGTGACCGAATGGGATGAATTCGAATGGTCCAAGCGTGCTATCCATGTTAGTGTCCGTAAGCAGACTAAATGGTAAGGAACTATAGTTAGCCTCTTTGGAAAGTGAGAATAAAACTTTCCTAGCTCACAGATCTATATTTTCCTCTTGCTAGCAACTTGAATATAATTGTTACTGAATTTTGAAAAACGCTTAGAGATTTATTTTAATTAAATTGTCCTAGGTGGTATGCAAAACGTTTTCTACATCCTGATATTGTGGCATCATATGACTACATATTTATTTGGGATGAAGACTTGGGAGTTGAGCACTTCAATGCAGAAGAGTGAGTTTTAGATTTGGGAAATTTACTACAATTGTTTTGTTGAAACTACTGAATATTTTTGTTTTGCCTTCTGTACTGAATATTTTTGTTTTGCGTTCTTTACGAAATTTAACATACCATTTTGTGCACTTGTAGATACCTAAAACTTGTGAAGAAGCATGGCTTGGAGATTTCTCAGCCAGGATTGGAACCCAACAAGGGGCTAACTTGGCGGATGACAAAGAGGAGAGGTGATCGTGAAGTTCACAAGTAAGAGAAACAAAATAACCGTGTGGAATTTTCACCCACATACCCGCCTGTGCTGGTTGGTTTGTGCTTTAACTTGATCTTCGTTTGCTGCTGATTCCCATCAGAGTGACAGATGAGAAACCTGGCTGGTGCACGGATCCACTTTTACCACCTTGTGCAGCGTACGAGTTCACTTGGCTATCTTGTTCCTGTTGTTGTCATTTGGTTTTTTGTATCTTTTATGTAACATTGTCTCCATTGTTTTACTTTTGAGTCTTTTTGTTTGTGGATACAGATTTGTTGAAATTATGGCTCCAGTGTTTTCACGAGATGCATGGCGCTGTGTATGGCATATGATTCAGGTAAAGAAGATTGTGGTAATCTCGGCACTTCAAAAGTTGTACATGTCTCTTGTTCTGTGGAATGCAGCAGCAAGTTATAATTGGTTTGTGTTGGAAATTTACAGAATGACTTGGTCCATGGATGGGGTCTTGATTTCTCTATGAGAAAATGTGTAGAGGCAAGGACCTCCACTTTCCTCTTTAGTTTACCCATTTTTCCTTAATGTTGTTTATTTCTTATTATTGTTCTCGTGGAGGAGGTCGAATATTGAATTATTTTCTCTTGAACCCAGCCTGCACATGAGAAGATTGGAGTTGTAGACTCTCAGTGGATTGTACATCAAACCGTTCCTTCACTTGGGAATCAGGTGAGGACATTCTTGCCTTCTTCAACTGCCTTTCCATTGCCTTCATTTCATTTAAAATACAGACGTGCTGCAACTTCTAATCCTGTAATTTTTGTAGGGCGAATCTCAAAATGGAAAAGCACCATGGCAAGGGGTATGGCGTCTTATGCTTTTGAATTACTTTAGTTACTTCCATAAGTTTGTTTACTGTCTTGATTCGGCTTATTTTGCACATTTCCTGTTAGTATGGCATTTTTGGACACAAACCTGGCACTTAGGATTCTGATGTATATGATGTTATTGCTGCTGATCAGAGAGCTATATTTACTTGTGACAGGTGAGGGAGAGATGCAGAAAAGAATGGGCCATGTATCAAACTCGGTTGGCGAATGCTGAAGCATACTATTACAGGGCAATTGGAATTGATCCTTCCAAGATCAAAGGTCACTAGGGAAAACAGAAGCTGATTCTACACTACCTGTGGTGACCACAGCATAGAATCCTATATATATTTGTAATTCTAAAAGTTATTCATGTACTAGTGACGAAAATTTTCTTGAGTGAATCAGAATATCATTACAAACACAGTTGGAAATAAAACCCTTTCATAATTTCTTCTCTCTTTCAGTTCACTAGCATTCTTGGGCATTAGAGTTTGGGTTGAGGGCTTGGACCAAGTGAAATTCAGAAACTGAACAAGAGTGGTCCTTCCTTCCTTGCAGTAAGTAAACTGTAGCTTTTATATTCTTTATTACTAGACGACAGATAGGAGACCTGGAAACAACTAAAACTGATAAAAAGGGGGTGTGATGTTATGTGGATGTCAGTCGTTTGTCGGGACACTGTGCGGCTGATTTTGGTTTCTCTGATGACGGCCAATGAAATCACTGACTTCCCTTCCTGGTGATTGAGGCAATCAAGGAAGAGCCATATTTACTCTTTTGAGAGTGAACATTAAATATATTTACCTACGAATTCACTAGAAAAGAAAGGATGTGTCAAGAAGATGATAAAAGATGACGTCCTTTTCGGTCATGCAATCACGGACCATCAAGTGGTTCTGCATCCGGTTCAAAGAAAATGTCGAAATCGAACGGCAATCAATAGGCATCACGCTGCTCGCAATAACCAAGATATTTTTGTTCCATTCCATAGTCCAAGCTTAGATCCCTGTATCAATCCTCTCCAAGCTTAGATCCACTTGAACAGGTTAGTACAGGTTATTTGGACAGAAAATTTGGGGTGTTCCATACCATCCCATCGAACTCAAAACGTTTAACTACACTTGCCACGAGGCATCACAACCTTAATCTACCAGTCTTGCTAAAAACGTCCCATCCAGAGAAAATGAGTTGATGATCATCGTATCGTACGCAGACCTGCAGACCCTACACGTGTTAGAACCTATCACGGTCAGCCCCTTGAACCATGGTTACCAAATTGATGGCTAGGTTTTGGCCGGACCCAACCCGGTTAAGTTTGGTGAAGCCTATTTTAGCTCCTCTGTCTATTTTGTTGAAGGGTATCGCTTGCTTCTTCCTCCATCCTCCTCCTACTCAAATTACATTCTCTGTCACACAAACTCACCAAGAGAGGATCTTTTTGCCATTTCCTTTGTGGGTTCCTTGGAAAATTCACCATGGGACTCTCTAGCTTTCCCCCAGCGGCTGAAGTAGTGTTACCTGTGTTAGTACTCAATACTGTTTTGTCTTTGGCGTTGATAAAGAACATGGTAACGTCTGTGTTGCAAGGTATCGGCTCTAATTCATGGACAAGACAAGATTTTGAGCCAGACCCAGATGACAATGCAAGAGAAAGAAGAGTGTCAATAACCCAATTCCAAGTCCCTGTGCCACAGTAGTGGTGATAGTGCTGACAGCGTTGGTAGTAGCTGTAAGAAAGGTTTTGTTACTACAGTTGAGTGCTGTGTGTGCTTGTGTAGGTTTGACGCTGAAGAGGGGCTGAGTGAATTGTCTTGCAAGCATTTCTTCCACAAGGGTTGTATCTATTGAAAGGCTTAACTGAACCAAAAAGCTAGCTTGAGAGGGGAGGAGGTTTGCACCACACTATTATAAAGGTCTGAAGCATTTACACTTGTCCGGATTCTTGACAGTTTGGACAAGTGGTTCGATAACAAACATAGTACCTGTCCTCTCTGTCGATCTGTCCTCTAGTTAGATGGTGAAAAGTTTTGTTGGAGGCATAGTCTGTTACCCCCTCTTTGAGTTTAAATGATATGCTAGATTTCAATTTTCTTTTTCCTTTTTGGAGGTTTACTCCTGGTTTGATCTTCTAACAATATTATTAAATTTAAGGCCTCGTATTAGTCTATCTTGTGTTCCCATCTGTTCTTAAAATGGTTAGCATTGTTTTGTTATCAGAAAAAGAAGACAAAGGATGGTTAGTGCGGAAACAGGTAAACTTCTCAGTTGGATGGAGACTCAGTTTCTGTTTCCACCACCACTTGGTATGATGATGAGATTGTTGAATTATTAAATGACTGAAATTGGCATATGGCCTAACTTTGGGCACTATAAGGTTCTTGAATGACGCTGTCAAACCCATCTGGCACTCGGGATCAGCATAGAGAAATTCCTGAGAATT
>JAOQMR010113795.1:0-11512 GCA_027563865.1 Erythroxylum pelleterianum
GGGAAAGTCTCGGGAACAAAAATTTTTGTTTTCCGCTGCCTGTACATGTGATGTACGTCCCGGGATTTTCCTACAAAGACACCTCAGTCTAATTCGACCTAGATTAATACAGTTTATTCAATAATCATAGGACATGATTTCTGTCCCTGGTAGTGCTATAGCCTAAGCCAAGACTCAATTTCATGCCAATTTTGAAAGTTTTAAAGAATAACTAAAATTCGACTTCTTCAAGAAAGTTGTAAGAATATGTCTATTTAATATGAATCAATAATCAACTCCTTTGGAAATCTATAGATCAATATATTCATAATACTGAAACATGTTCACTATAATATCTCCAGTTTATAATATTATAGTACATACCCTCACTTTGAGTCAATCAATCTTTTTTTAATCAATTCAGACAACTTTAAATTTTTATGGTGAGAAGAACAATGTGTTAGGAATCTATTGGTTCAAGTCTCATATCATTTGGTGGTCGAATGACAAAGTTATGGTCAAAAGAAGCAAAGTTGTTCAGGGTGAGTCAACCCTTCGGGTGCACAATCGTGAACTCCCATCATCTTCAACAGCCATTTTTCTAGAAATTGGACATCTTCTTCTCTTCTTCCTCCTTTTTTCCAGACTTTCTCTCTTTTACACTTTCTAATCAATACATTTGATGCATTAATCATCCTTCCCACTTCCATTTCAGCTCCATAACACACAACAAATCCAAATTTCCTGAGTACAAACAACCATTAAAAATCCGAATCTCATTCACACAATTTACCAACTTTTCTACAATTTCTCTCTCTTCCATCTTCATCATTTTTTTACACTTCATTTAAATCATTTTGGCACCCCAACCTTATCTAATCCTCATTCTTTATCATAAACTCATTTCAATTCATTTCTATAGACACTCAACAGATTCACATATGATAACAGCAAAAACAGAGTATATTTATAAATCAACATTCATGCTTTTTCTGTACTCTTTCTAATCATGGTTTCAGTGATTTTTTTCAAACTTAAAAACCACTTTAACTCCATCTTATAATAGACCAATCATCACATATACAGAAGTAACACATGCAGTCTACCAAAAATTCTCATTCATGCTTCAGCTAATAAGCGTCTTCAATGTATAAGCACCGAACTATTAACTACGTAATTAATAATTCAGTACACAAATCATAAAAACCATATGGTACTTAATAGTTTAAACTCCAACTCTTCAAAATCACATGCAACCAATTCAACAAGCTATTTTGTGGTGAAGACTTTGGAAGAAAGTTTTCGATATTGATGAAGAACAAAGCCAAACCGAAGTACAACCTAAGAGCTACATAAATTTTTGCCTTTCAAACACATGCTTATGTGTTTTCTTAATCCTTTAACACATGGCTCCTTTGCATGTGATCCATTTGTCACCCATATATAAGTGTTACATGTCATAATACCATTTGCCTAATTTTTTCCTAGTTTAAATTTTTTCCCAAAATTCCCAAAAATTTCGAAATATTCAAAATACTATACTAATAAGTTTTTAACACAAATAATCCACCATTCTCATTTTAATCTCATTTATATATCAATTTTACCCAGAAAATGTCAATACATGGATGTACAATTATTTGTATGTGTCAAAATTCATATGCACATATCAACGAATACCTAATTAAGCAAAGCATACAATGCACTAAAATTCCTTAATTTTCTAACCCCTAACATGGGGTGTTACAATTCTTCCCTCCTTAAGAAATTTCGTCCTTGAAATTCATACCTGATCCGAATAGTTGCGGATACTGAGCTTTCATGGTTTCTTCAAGTTCCCATGTTGCTTCCTTAAGTCCAGGGTGTTGCCAGAGTACTTTTACCAAAGGTACTAACTTGTTTAACTTCTTTGGCTAATATAAAAATTGGCCCTTTTTCATATGACAAATCTGGTTGCACTTAAATTTCTTGCATAGGAATCTTGTGCATAACATCAGACCGATATCTTCTCAATATAGAAATATAGAATACATCATGTAACCTGGCCAATTCTTCAGGAAGAGCTAGTTGATAAGCTATTGGCTAACTCTTTTCAGGATTTTATAAGGACCAATGTATCGTGGATTAAGCTTGCCTTGCTTCCCAAACCGAAGTATGTGTTTTCATGGTGATACTTTCAGGAATACCTTATCTCCTACCTCATACTCATTATCTCTTCTTTTTAGGTCAATATAGGATTTCTGTCGATCGCTGGTAGCTTTCAACCTTTGCTGGATAACTTGAATCTTTTCTTCAGTATCTTTCACAATATTAGGCGCGATAATCTTGTTTTCACTCAATTCAGTCCAACATACAGGAGTGCTACACCTTCTTCCATACAATGCTTCATAAGGCGCCATGCCAATGCTCGTTTGATAACTATTGTTGTAAGCAAACTCCATCAGAGTCAAATAATTATCCCAACTCCCTGGAAGCTCTAACACACAACCACACAACATATCTTCTAATATCTATATAACTCTTTCAGATTGTCCATCTGTTTGGGGATGGAAAGCAGTACTAAACTTAATTTGAGTTCCTAGAGCCTTCTGTAAACTTTTCCAAAATCTCGAAATAAATCGAGGATCACGATCAGAAATAATAGACAACGATACTCCATACAATCTCACTATCTCATTCATATATAAATCCGCGAGCCTATCCAAAGAATAGTCAGGACAACCAGGCAGAAAATGAGCAAATTTGGTAAACTTATCCACAATTACCCATACCGCATTATTTTTCCTTTGAGTGAGAGGAAGTCTAGTGATAAAATCCATAGTAATGTTATCCCATTTCTATTGAGCAATAGAAATAGGATGTAACAAACTAGATGGAACCTAGTGCTCAGCTTTAACCTACTGACACGTCAGGCATTTAGCTACATAATCCACAACATCTCGTTTCATACCTGACCACCGGTAATACTGCTTCAGATCCTGATATATCTTATTTCCACCAGGATGCAAAGTAAATACTGTATTATGAGCCTCAAACAATAGCTTTTTCTTCAAATCATCATTAGTTAGCACACACAATCGATCTTTATAATACAATTCACTAACTCCTTGCATAGAAAAATCAGACTGTTTACCTTCTTGAGTAGCCAAGATAAGTTGTTGTAATTTATCATCAGCTTTTTGAGCATCACAAATTTCTTGTCTCAAAGTACGCCTTGCTTTCAATTGAGTTATTAAAGCTCCATCAGATACACATTTCCATTCACTCTGCTTAAGTGATAGTACTAAAATGGTCTTTAGACTCAAAGCATCAACTATTACATTAGTTTTACCCGGATGATAGTCCACAATGCAATCATAGTCCTTAAACAGTTTCAACGAACGCCGTTGTCTCAGATTAAGTTCCTTCTAGGTAAGCAGATACTTCAAACTCTTATAATCTGTGAAAATTCTACATTTTCACCATATAAGTAATGCCACCAAAATTTTAAGGCAAATACTACTTCATCAAGCTCCAGATCATGTGTAGGGTAATTCTGTTCACGTGTCTTTAGTTGCCTAGAGGCATAAGCAATTACCTTTCCATCCTGCATCAAAACATAACTCAAACCAATTCTAGATGCATCAGTATACATAACATACTCCTTACCAGAAGTAGGTTGGACCAATACAGGAGCTTCAGTAAGCAAACTTTTCAGTTGATAAAAATTATTCTGACATCTATCAGACTATTCACACTTCACTCCTTTCCTTAACAGTTTAGTTAAAGGGGATGCTATCACCGAGAACCCCTTCACAAACTGACGATAATAACCAGCCAAACCCAGGAAAGTTCTTACTTCTGTCACGTTTCGTGGTGGCTTTCAGTTAACAGTTGCTTCTATCTTACTAAGATCAACTCTAATCCCTTGAAAAGAGACATCATGTCCTAGAAAAGATATCTCCTGAAGTCAGAAATCACACTTGCTCAACTTAGCATACAACTGTCTTTCTTGTAGGGTCTGTAACACAATTCAGAGATGCTCAGTATGATCAAGTTCATTCTTATAATAGACCAAGTTATCATCTATAAACACCACAACAAACTGGTCTAAATAAGGCCTGAATATTCTATTCATCAGATCCATAAATGCTGCTAGAGTATTAGTTAACCCGAATGGCATTACCAGGAATTCATAATGCCATAACCGGGCCTAAATGAAGTTTTCGGTACATCCACATCCTTTACCCAAAGGTGATAGGATCCCGATCGCAGATCTATTTTTTTAAACACCCTGCATCTTTCAACTGATCAAATAAATCTTCAATCATTGACAACAGATACTTGTTCTTCACTGTGACTCTATTCAATTGTTGTAATTGATGCACATCCGTAGGGTACCATCCTTCTTTTTAACAAACAAAACTGGTGCTCCCCACGGTGACACACGAGGTCTAATAAACCTTTTATCTACAAGCTCTTATAACTGCACCTTCAACTTCTTCAATTTAATAGGAGTCATTCTATATGGAGCGTTGGATATAGAAGCAGTACCAGGCATGACTTCAATAGATAACTCCACTTCCCTTTCAGGAGGGAGTCCAGGTAATTCATCAAGAAATACATATAGAAATTCATTCACTACAGGAATGTCAAGCAGTTTACTACCCTCCTTTTTAGAATCAAACACAAAAGCTAGATAAGCTTCACATTCCTTCCTGAGGAGCTTTCTAGCTTGCATAGGAGATACCACATTAGCTAAGGAACAAGTGCGGATGTCATGCACTACTAGTATAGGTTGATTAGACTTCCTAAGCATAACTGTTTTAGCACTACAATTAACTACTTCCTGATGCTTGGATAACCAATCTATACCCAGAATCAAATCAAATTCATGAAAGGGTAATCTGATCACATCTGCTACATAATCATTTCTTTAGATCATAATAGGATAGTTCCTATAAACCTGATTACCCGACACATTACTACTTAGAGGATTGGTTACATGAATGCCATACTCTAACTACTCTATAGGCATCTCCTTATCAAATATTTCTCCAACACAGATATAGGGATGAGACGATCCAAGATCAATTAATGCATACATTTCAAAATTAAAGAGAGAAACAATACCAGTAATGACGTCTGGTGCGTCCTAATCCTCGCGAGCTTTCAGTGCATAAGCTTGAGTCGAAGCAGAAGGAACAGCTGGTCGATTCACAGTTTTTGAGTGAGAACTCGGATTAGGTCTATTCTGATTATATCCTCCTCGACCTCTATCACATCCTTTATTCCCAATAGATACATGTAAGTCCTCTCGACTGGCTTGTGATATCTCAGACTGTCTTAGAGGGCAATTGGTTATCATGTGCTCAGTATTGCCACAATAGAAATATGTGCCAGTGGCCCTCCAACAAACTCCCTAATGATATGCAGAGCAATGAGGGCACTCTGGGGCACCAGAACCTCGGCCCCTAGAGGGACCCCTACCAGAAACAGCTGATGAGGGAAAGTTTTGTCGTTTTCTCCAAGTCACAAATCTCTAAGTATTTTCTAGTGCAGACGTAGTACATTTTCGACTTTGTTTTCCCGAGGACTGGCCTCCTCTAGTAAAGCCCCTTCTCTGATTCCTTTCTATTCTGATTGTCTCTTGTCTTTCAATTTTCATAGCAGCTTGTACTAACTGATGATAAGTCACTTGTTGCAAGAGAGTAACTACTGCCAGATGCTCCTTGATGGAGTCATGCAACCCATCCTCAAATTGATGACACTGAAACTCCTCAGTAAGTACCAGTTCAGGGCCATACTTACTGAGTCATTCCTCTGCTCCATACTTACGCAGCTGATCAATTGGAGCCTTGGGTGCAGTCATATGATGTAGTAACGTCATCATATCCTGGGATAACTTAAATAAAGCTTCTCCTTGAGCTGGAGGAGGATGTGACACCTCAACTTCACCTCGATTGACCCCAGAGGGTCCAGACATTGATGGACGAGTTTGCTCAGGATGATTGCTCTCAGCAACTTCGTTAACAACATCGCGTAATCCTTCCATCTTTTAATTCTAGAATCAAAACATGGGACAACCGCATTAGGCCAAACACAACTTTTACACTCAAGTATAAGCAATGGTTAAACGCTGGTTAAACTAGAATCACCAAACCATGCTCTGATACCAAACATTGTGACATCCACATATACCCCCTGGGAGGATATTGCGAGTGCCACCCACACATAACATACAGAATACAAAACATTCCAAAACATAGGAAACATTTCATATATGCATTTTCAGAATCTTAAATAAACATACATTACATATCATAAATTCGAATACCAATCTATATTAAGGTTATTACAAACTTTCAAACAAATCCAAAAGTCATATACATCAGATACAGGCCCAAAAACAAACTAAAAAAATACATTTTGACAAACAAATCTCAATTTCCTTTGGCTATTGTGGTTGACTTATTCCAATCTATATAATCCTCGCTTTGAACTTACACGAGGCAAATCCACCGTGCTAAGCATATAGCTTAGTGAGTAATAACTAATCTATGCATAAATTGACAACTCATCATACTAAATCATGTAACGACATAAACATGCATTAAATGATTGCTTTAACAATAAAATCAAACATAAAGCATTTCAGAACAGATTTTATAAATAACAGAATTGAATATCACAAGAGGATATAAACCCTTCAGAATCAGAACACAATTTCATTTATGTCAGAATCAAACATAGATCAGAATACAAAATTAGATGACTGTTAATCCATTTATAGAAGTGGATAACGAGACTTGTACAAGAGAGACCGAAGTCTCGACACCGAAGTGTCACAGGAGCAGCTACAGATCCTTCTAGGCATGCCTATTTACCCACAACTAGGACTTAACAGAGTCAAAAATAGAAATGTCTGAAATTCAATTCACTTATCAATCAATGTTTAGATACCCTGTATTCAAGCATATCACATTCTTACAGTTTTACAAATCATTCAATGATCCAAATCAATAGTAGACAAAACAGTCAAAGCAAAATTATCAAAAATTTCTTACTGAATTACTTACAAAATTGACCATTTAAATTACTTACCAAAGCTCCCTTTTTGCTTATTGTCTCGAAGTCCCAACAATATCTGGAAGTGGTCGCTTTATATGCTCCTCTATAACATTTAATATAATCACATATCACTATTATGCATGATTATGAAATCATTTATGCGCATTCATGTATACTAAATCTGTATTAAGCATGTTTATGACAAATTTTGAGTCTTCTTATCCTTAATCTTGTCACATTATCGATCATGTGAAACCATACTCAATTTCTCACTCCAGATTTATCTCACATCCAACTTTCGGGTCCACTTTGCTCGATTATTCTCATCAGGAAGGTATGGTAATTTGATAACACTTCCTTTTATAAAGTTGTTCTCCCAAGTCTTAGGTTTCTAATGATACCAAGATCATACAATTTGGTTTATTATTTAATGAGTTATGCTCAAAATACCACAAACTGTGTACATTTGAAATTTTGGCTCAAACATGATCATGCATTCAAGCTTTACAACCCATATCTCTCAATTCCAATATCCAAAAATTACAAACGTTACGCAAATTTAAATATAAGAGAATAAGCTACAACTTTGGTGAAGACACCTCAGTCTAATTCGGCCTACATCAATTCAGTTTATTCAATAACCACAGGACATGATTTCTGTCCCTGGTAGTGCTACAGCCTAAGCCAAGACTCAATTTCATGCCAATTTTGAAAGCCTTAGAGACATAATTAAAATTATACTTCTTTAAGAAAGTTGTCGGCATATGTCTCAAGTTTAATCTGAATTGATTTTCAACTCATTTGAAAATCTACAGATCAAGATATAATCGTAATACCGAAACATGTTCACTATAATATCTCCAGTTTATAATATTCCAGTACATACCCTCACTTTGAGTCAACCAATCTTTTTCTAATCAATTCAAATGACTCTAAATTTTTATGGAGAGAAAGAATAATGTGTTAGGAATCTATTGGTTTAAGTCTCATGTCATTTAGTGGTCGGATGACAAAGTTAGGGTCAAAATAAGCAAAGTTGTTCAAGGTGAGTCAACCCTTCGGGTGCACAATCGTGAACTCCCATCTTCTTCAACAACCATTTTTTCCAAAAATGGCAAATCTTCTTCTCTTCTTCCTCCTTCTTTCCAGACTTTCTCTCTTTTACACTTTCTAATCAATACATTTGATGCGTTAATCATCCTTCCCACTTCCATTTCAGCTCCACAACACACAACAAATCCAAATTTCCAGAGTACAAACAACCATTAAAAATCCGAATCTCATTCACACAATTTACCAACTTTTTTGCACTTTCTCTCTCTTCCATCTTCATTAATTTTTTTTACACTTCATTTAAATCATTTCTGCATCCCAACCTCATCTAATCCTCATTCTTTATGATAAACGCATTTCAATTCATTTCTATAGACACTAAACAGATTCACATATGATAACAACAAAAACAGAGTATATTTATAAATCAACATTCATGCATTTCTGTACTCTTTCTAATCATAGTTTCAGTGATTTTTTTCAAACTTAAAAACCACTTCAACTCTATCTTATAATAGACGAATCATCACTTATACAGAAGCAACACATACAGTCTACCAAAAATTCTCATTCACGCTTCAGCTAATAAGCTTCTTCAATGTATAAACACTGAACTATTAACTACGTGATGAATACTTTAGTACACAAATCATAACAACCATATGGTATGTAACGCCCCACTCCCGCATGACCCAAACCCGACATCGTTGGTGATATCCGAGTCCGTGCCCCGCAAGGGTGGCGTGCTATATCAGTCAGTCGAAACTCAGTATCAATATTTTTTTAAAACATTCATTACACTCATGTGCGCGAAAAACAGTATACAAATTGAGCCCAAATGTAAAAGGAAACATTTTCAGTTATTTACAATCATTTAATAATACTTGCAAAAGCCATTTTCAGTTATTACAAACAGTCAATAAGAATACACAAAAGCCATTTAATGAATACTTAACCAAATTGGGCTCACTATACATACAGACCGTTCTTTTACAGAGATTTTGAAAACAAATTTTATGAGACACTAATGCAAACGCGAACTGATCCCGACCTCTATCCTTCACTTGCCTACAGTAAACATACTCCTGTGTCAACCGGGGTATTCTTCAAGATCTGAAAAATAGATGCAAATTTTGGGTGAGTTTTACGAACTCAATGAGGAACCATCATCGATGGTTCACCTAATTCATGCATCACACAAGCATAGTACAGTAATAGCACAGTCAGAAATACCATATCAATATATAGAAGCAGATCACAATTTTATAAGGCATTCATGCCTTTTTCATATGTACAGGATTCAGTCAAGTATGTATGCAATGCACATGTGACACTTTTCCATTTTACTACAGTGTTGTGACCAAGCGCTTAAACAGTATTCAGTAGATGCGTCTAGGGAGTGTCTATCTCCCTTTGAGCTCAAGGCTCGTTTTCAGTGTCAGTAAGCTGCTCCGGTCACAACTGTTATTATCAGTTTATGCATTGATGTATGCAATGCATATTCCCAAGTTAACAGTCAGTAGAAAACAGTCTGCCCCAGTAGAGGCAACAAAATGATCACAGTAAATCACAGTATATATAAAACAACATATCACAGTATACCACAGTAATAGCAAAAAATTCACAATGTGTTCATATAGCACAATTGTACACAGTCGATGCAAGTTAACTCATAAAATCACAAACATATACACTTCTATGTCAGTTCTCCCAATTCATCGGACCATCTGTCCGGAATCAAGTCATAACCAAACACAATTCCCTCCATTATTTCCCACATTGGACATATAATAATTGAATGAACCACCTAGGTTACTCACCTGTACTTCCGAGCTAATACCTGGAAGTCTCAGTGCCATTAGTGGATCGACGCTCCAAAAGTACCTCTATAACAGTTGCAGTATAAAAATAATACCAATTGCTCAATCAGAACTATTTTAGAATGCACATGTAACAATTAGAAGGTGCACAATGCATGTTCATGATATTCCTAGCCTTAATCCAATATTTTCCATCATAAAAATCCGTATAAAAATTAGAAATCTAACGGCACTGACGGTACTCAATTCGGACCTCAATAGGTCTAAAAATCAATAACACAGTGATTAACGAACCATTACCTGGACACACGTCAATTTCCCGTCCAAAAATTCCCAATTTCTTATAAAATGAAATTGAATATTCTATGAATCCGATGCCTCAAGAATCAGGTCAATCGGACGTCGGACGGAAAAGTTATTCATCAAAGAAATCAGAAATTAAACAAAAAATCCCATGTATATATACATTTCTCCTTTTTCCATCTTGTTTTTAACAGAAATTCAAACTTCCATAACTCTTTTCACACCATTCAGAAAATTACAAACCATGTCTCGTTGGAAAGATCTTGAAAACCTCTACAAGTTTCATGAAGAGCATAAAAATCAATTTCACCCCTAAGGGTGTAAAAAATTCAATCTATGCCACTGCCTAGTCATAGGGTTTCAAAACAGTACAGTAGTTTCAAAAATCCATAACTTCCCATTCCCTTTGCCAAAAATTACAACATAAATGCCAATAGAAAGATCAAAACAATACCTACAACTTTCATGAACAATATGAAATCAAATTCAATCTCTAAATAGGTAAAACAATTCACTCAATGATGCTGCCCCTACAGTTGACCTGAACTGAACAGTCATTGTCCAACAAGCATAACTCCTTGCAAAAATGTCAAACAAATGCATACTTTATACCCATGAAAAGATAAAACACAATACTACACTTCTCATGAAGGGCTTAAAAGCCAATTCCATCTCTAACAAGCTCAAAATTGTCATGCAAGTTTCTGCCCTGACCACTAGTCAATGACCTAACTTCAGTCCAATCTTTGAAAATTCATAAGTCCCAATTCTGTTATCCAAAATTCACATACTATATCTCCTTTTCAAGATAATTGCTTCCTCTACAACTTTCCAGAAGATCATTTGAGACAATTCAAATCACAAAAATCTCTAAATTTGCTTCCAATCAGAATGCTCACAAAACCTACACTTAGGCTAGGTTTCACCAAAAAGCACAAAACCAGTCAATAGTCAACAGTTCATATCTCCCAATATACATATCGAAAAATTGCAAAATCAGTGGAAATGGAAAGCTAACATAATAGGCTTCAACTTTCATTAAGACCATTTTCACCAGTTCCTTCTCAATTAATCTAGAAAAATCATCAAAACTTTAGGTCATTTGGTTCGGTTACTGTTCACACAGGCCACAATAGTAACTTTCCAAGCAAAAATTCAACCTCTTAAGGCTAAAATTAGACACCACCTATTTCACAAGAAACTGTAGTCAATCAACTAAAGTTTCATTTTGCACAAACCTCACCTCATTTGCATAACCACACAATTAGTTATGATCAAAACAGTGTAATCGGTACAAAACCAATTTT
>JAOQMR010113816.1:0-11510 GCA_027563865.1 Erythroxylum pelleterianum
TCGGTCGGGTGCCGACTAGTTACGCGTGGCTGCTCGGGTGGGGCACGATCGGCTGAACTCTCCAATAGACCGGCTGAAGGCTATCCAGAATCTCCAGAATGAAAGGAGAGCTATACTGTGTGAGCGTTCTGCCTGGGCGGGAATTCGTTGCCAGATTGAGTCGATCGTCCACGATTTTTTCCAGGGCTCTAGCAGAATGACGATCGGCCATCACACCAATCTGTCGAGCAGGGGTCTGCTGTTGTTCCGGCCGAGACTGCAGGATTTGGCGAATCAATAGATCAGCTGCTTCCTCTATCTGTTTTTGGGTGAGGGAGGTTTGTTGTGGTGCAGGAGGATTTGCGTCTAGGGGGCGCTGAGAATTAAGGTGCGAATTGGCCTCGGCGTTGTCCTCCAAGGCTATACTCTGTTCTTCTTGATCATGGTTGTGAGGCTGTGGTTGATCATTCGGATGCGAAGATTGAGTGTGGGATTCATGATGCGGTGGCGGAAGGGTGACGGGTAACTGCAAACTCATTCGTTGCATCGCAAGTGCCGCGACGGCTGCTATTTCAGGATTGGCTGCTGCCACCTGACTGATCTGTGTGGTTCTGGACGTGGTGTCCCGATGTCGGGCCTCACGGTGGGCGCCAACTGGTTCTGCCTGACTTTGCTGGGGCTGGACATTGCTATTCGGATCCATGATTCTGTGTAACTTTTGCTGTTAAACACCTGCAAAACAAATAAGGCACGCCGGGGGTTGATTCCCGGAAGGCTCCTCTGACGCTCAAGTTAGTCTTTCTGTGGAGGTTTTGGTCGCTGAGAATATAGAAAACTAGGGTTGTAATGTCGTACCTGTATTATGACGAAATAGTACCTTATATATGGGGGATACATGCTAGGTTTAGGTCTCTACGTATATCTTTACGTTTGCATAGAAAACTAAAACCTGCAAATGGACTGTGGATGTGTGGACTTGAGCCTGGACCTTGACCTGCCGCAACCGACCCAACTAACATGTTTACTAAAAAACTGTTCCCTTTTGCTTACTATAAATAAACCTGCACTCCCATTCAACGTCGGGATGATCCCAATTTCTACTTTTTAATCATTGAAACTTTTTAGCTTTGATCATTTTTTAGTAGTTGGTGGGGTTATTATAAAATTGGCGGGGAAATCGAAACTAGCAGCCTACGATGGGCCACATAAGCCTATTCTCAGCTGAGGATTACAGGATCAAATGTTATGTTTCCGTATCATCTAAATAAATACGTAGGATTAAGAGAAATGTGTAAATAAGATCCTCTGAAATAGAGTTAACAAAGAGTTATGGGTACAAAAAAATCTTGTCCTGAAGAGTACCCATCACGAGGCTTACGCAGACCCGATCAACCAGTGAGTCTATAGTAACTTTTCTTTACAAATAATTGTATAAAATATTTTTTAACAGCATCAAATTATTATTAATATATTAAAGCAGCAAAAGAATACGAGCTACCAAAAACAAAAGCAGCATGAATAGGAGCTGACCCAGTGAAAAGGATGTAAGACCAAATTATTCCACCATCATGTAGTTACTTAGTTAACGCTTCACATATTAATATTGGGAAATGCAGCGTCAGAAGCTGTGTTATGATTCCGTTCACACCTAGTTCTGAAATATTATATATACATTCCTCTCGTTAAAGCTTAAACACCCATCCATCTAATGAAAGCCTTCTCACCATTGCCATCATCCAACCAACCTAGTGACAGCTGGAATGACGTTAACAAAATTAATAACTCATTCAAGAAAGGAAACCGAATAAAAGGGGATACCCATACCGTGTATAAAATAACAAATAGCTTTGTGGCTCTCCACTTTTACTATCCTTCTCTTTGATTCAAAATAAGGTTTTTAATAGGATAGAATAGAATTGATAGAATGATTTATAATGAAATGAATTTAATATTAAAAAAATTATTACTTAAAAGTGAGAAGATTTCATAATAAAATATAGTAAAATGTTGTTTAAAAGAAATATTTATAATATAATACGGTAAAAAGTTGTTTATTATTTTCCATTTCATCCTAAACTTTTCAAATCGAAAATTTATCATTTTTATTGCTTTGGATGGAACGAAATGTAATATCAAAATTCTCAAGTTTCATCTTATTCTATTTTATTTCATTATAAATTCTCCTCTCAAATAATAAAATGAGAGATATCATTCGCCTCTCTCTCTCTCTCCCCCTTATGTGCCAAAAAAGTGGGAAAGTTGCTAGCAATAGCCGTAACAATATGAATAATATTGTTTGACTGAAGTAGTCATCCGTAGCAAATAACAAATAAAATACCTATATACTAACAATTAGTTAGACAGCGCTAGCTCAAAATGTTAGGCAAAATGGTTATCTTTTATCGTATTTAAATAATAATGAAAGTAATAATAACCTCCTCCCATTAATCCTCCCATCTACATGCCCAAACCACACTTTATGCTATTAGCGGGGTCCAAGCACCTGAAACCATACATGTATACACAAAGATTAAAAGACAACCAATCACCATACTTACTGGTTCAAGTCAAAGTAGCGTGCCCCGAAACCGTTTCCATCTAATCATCACAAAAGTAGCATGCACAATTTCACAAGTAAATCACTAATTCAAAAGTTTGGGCATATGTCAATTCAAGGAACGCAGTTAAGTGCAATCATCGCTAATGGAGGACAATTGAAATGCATGAGAAGGCTCATAATTAAGAATTTTCGCAAACGAGGTTGGGGATTATGATCCGATTTTGGGTACCTAATGGTTGTGATCAGTTGGACTAATTATTTAATTTGGAATTTTGCTAATTTCACAATGTAATTTCAAAAGACATGTTACTTATTAGAATCTAATCAAAGAAGGTCAAAGTTGTTCGATAAAAAGAGATAACCAAAGTATAAGTTAAAGTAGGAAGTAATTGATTTTGTTACAACTCTTTCCAATTGGCAAAACCCAAGATCCCAAATAAGGAAAGAAATATGGCAAGGATTCAAAATCACTCCAAATATTAACATGAAATGATGTTGTTCATACAAATGAAATTCTATAACTGAAGTCCAATTCAACCTCTCCGATTGAAGCAATCAAAATATTGACAAAAAAAGTGGAGAACCTTTCTACCACTCTAATACAAGTCCCTGGGAAGAAATTTTCATCTCTAGTGAGATAGATCCCTGAAAGGCTTGGAGGGTATCCCACATCAAACTCAATGGAAGTTGATGAGTATAGTCTCCTTCTAGCTTCTTCTTTTGTAGAAGAATGATATGTTCCTCCTCGTAAAAGACAAAATAACCCTATTGCACATGTGATTGTCTGGCCTGAAAATAGCCAACATATTGTCTGGCCTCAAGCTCTTGATAGATAGGGATTTTGTTTTGAAGTTGAAGCTAATAGACCAAATTATAGCTTAGCGGACAACCTTTTAACTATAAATAAATCATGTTATTGCTTCTCCACAAATGAGACTTCATGTTGATATGACAGATGTTAGAAAAGATATTCAAGAACTACGCCTAGCTGGAGGCAGGTTGACCATTTGGAATTTTATAAGCCTTATTTGGATCATATTGACTAGGAAAATCCTTATCCCGGTGGCTATAAAATTCTTGAATTTAATTTATTTTTTAGTGAAGATAATCCACAACCATTGAGCACATTGCTAGATTTACTATTCAGTGCGGTGAGTTCACTAATTATGAAAATTTTAATAATTTCAATTCTACACTGTTTTCAAATTTGTTAATAGACATATCTTTCTCGTAGAATTATTTGTTACTCAGGAATTTTGTCTTTTCATGGACTGAAATGGAGAGACTAATTCATACTCAGTTTTTTCACATTGAACCTAAATTCAGTATAGTTGAATTATTTAAAAGTGGCAAGAAGGTGGACAAGTTCACCACCTGATTTAGGAATATGAGAAGTCAACGTCAAATTATACTCTTAGAGATTGAGTATGAGAAGTTAGTTCGAAAGGACCTTAAAATTGAACTTTATGAAAAATTTCAAGATATGAAATTATCTGATTTTTATTAATTAGAAGCAAAAGTTTTTGAATACGAAAAACTTCTTAAAGAGGAAAGACATCAAAGAAAAAATTCAATCGAAATTTTTTCATTAAAATAATTTCTTATGATTTAGTAGTGGCTGAAGTTAATATCTCTATAACTGGTGATTGTTCCGCTTTAAAGAAGAAATCTCTATAAAAAAAGGAAAATACAAGTACTAGCTACTCATATTCAATACATTTTTGACACTTCCAAAATAGATGAAATCTTTAACTTTTTTGATCCAGCAAAAATTCATTACTTTACCGCCAGATTATAGAGATTCCCACAAAAGAAGAAATCATAAGGAGGGATTACTATAAGTGCCATAATACATAAAGTCATCCAACAAATTCATAATGGGGATCTAAGAATGTTATTCTTAGATACAACTAAGTTTGATCTATGTATTTTTTTAATGTCAAGAGGAACCTGAAGATTGTGAAAGATAGATTAGCATTAGCTTTGAATTCAAGTCTAAGTGTTTTTGTCCCTAACTATAGTTTGATTTAGCATTAATTTTGAATTCAGGTATAAGTGTTTTTGTTCCCAACTATAGTTTGAACACTGATGCTAAGAATGAGAATAAGTGGATTTCTAGAATCCAATAGAAAGTAGTGATTATAGGACGAAATCATAAAACATAATTCACTCAAATCTTTAAGCAAAGATCTAATCTTAAAATTTCAAGCTTTTAGCACAGGTAACCTCGAATTGTAGTACCACCTTAGGTGTTGAAATATCATCAGTGACAGTGAGCGAGACATCTTAAGAATCTGATACCGTTAATTAAAACTTTAAAGAGGAGACTTCAATGGAAAAAAGTTGCACTAGGTTTGGAAAAAGCAAGGCACCGCCTTTGGAGAAACTCGCCCTATAAAAGTCATCAACTTTTGCTCTTGTGGAAAGGCAACAAGATAGAAATTATTTGGGTGAATTATTAGCCTTTCTGTTCTAAAGTAGATGCAATGGAGGCAAAATTATATAGAGATCAAGTGAACCTAGTTCAAATTTAATAGTTATCCCGTAGAGAGTGTTTGAAAAGCAAGGATGAAGAAATGACGAGGTTAGAATCATAAATCTTCATAAAAATAATTTTCATCATACCTACTAATCAGTTGATGAAGGTTTCAATTATAAAGGAACTAACAAGTAGATTTTCCCAAAGGGAAGTGGTAGCAGTGAGAATTGCAGAAGTCAAATTTAAAATGCAACAAATCATAGAGAATTATGAGGAACTAAAAATGTGTGAAAATGTGGAGCTAGTATTTGAAGAAGAAGAATTCCCAGTAGAGGACGAGAGTCAAGGTGAGGTTCTGAAAATTGCTCCTAATAAGATTGACGATTTTGGGAGCCTAAAATCAAGTACCGCTTGAGGAAGTAAATTTGAGTAATTCAGGAAAATTTCGTGGGTTGTTTATTAACAAGAATCTTGATCCAAAAATAAGAGTGGAGTTAGTCGAGCACTTGAAGGAATTCAAGGATATTTTACTTAAGACTATACCAAGATGTCAGTGTTGAGTAAAAGGTTGGTAGAAGATATACTTTTATAAATCTAGAATTTCGTCCTTACCTCCAACCTCCTAGACGTTAGTCCAAAGAAGTTAAATTACATATTAAAGAAGAGATTGAAAAGTTATATTAGGTTGATTTCATTAGACCATCCATATATTAGGGTCGTTTCTAACATTTTATAGGCCCTGGGCGAACTAAAAAAAAAAGTTTCAATAAATTGGCAATATATAAACATGTGAACTTTAAAAGAATATTTTTATTATTAAAATTTAATATTCATACATAAGTGACCCAATTTATAAGTCTATATACTCAACAAAATATTAAATGATCATAACATCAACTGATAATATCTTGCAAATATTATTTTGTCAAGCAACTAGATAAAGGTCTAAATTATTAAATCAAATATTTTTAGAAACTTTTGAATTTAATTAAAATGAGTGATTTTTTAATAAAAAAATTTCTTTTATAGGAATTAACATAATGTTAAATGTAGTAATCTAATGCTACCAACCTATTTATAAAAAACCAATCAAACACATCCAACTATTTACAACATGTTTAATAGAATTATGCAAATTTTATAATAAATGAAATTGTTTATGTAGTCTTTGAATTGAGTAACTTAAATTATTTGATTTAATCATATTATAACTAAACTTATGTGAACCTCTACAAGAACGCAAATCCAATAATTATTACATATGACAAAGTATAATGAAAATTACAATTACAAAAATTAAATTATTTATTAATGTTTAATTATATTGTATAAATAATAAGTAATTTAAAAATAAAAAGGAGAAACACAAAAAAACACAATATCATTTAATATTATGTTTTGATTTAAAATGATAATATAATGTCCACGTTAATGACAAATTACAAATTAATTATAATATGTTCAAATGTTTAATAAGTTAAAAATAAATAAAAAATTATAAACTTCACCTTTAAATTGTCACACCGAACTCAGAAGACATAACCGTGAAATTTTTTACCACCAACTTTTTGGTTGAAATATCTTTGATTCACGTGTTAGTGAAAATAAAAAAAATAGAGTGTAAGAAATACATTCAAATGCTTCAAAGGTATTTATAAATATAACAAGTTAAAGTTGTATAGCTAAAAAGAAAGCTATTCCCTCCGATTCATAATAAGTGTCGTTTTAGATATATTTTAATTATTCAAAATAAGTGTCATTCTTGATTTTGTATGCATGTTTATAATTTTACTTCCAAAATTAACCTTTAATTTCTCTATTATCTTAATTACACAGATCACAATTTCAAGACAATTTAATATGCAATTTCTCTCAAATGCTAACAATTTCAAGATAACTTCATGAGAGTATTAATAAGGGTATATCTATAATTTCATTAGTTTTCTTAATAAGCGTGCATTTTTCTAAAACGACACTTACTATGAATCGGAGGGAGTATTTAGTTTCTAAGATTAAGAGTTAATGCTAACTTTCTTGGTAATATAGCTAATAAAAGAAGTTATTTATTAGTTAACATTAACTTTGTCTTCTTTCAAAACCAATGATTTACTACCCTTCTAAATAATAAATGCTATTGTAATGCATTGAAGATGGGCCCTTTGTGAAAGTGGGTTGTACTCTGCCTGCCTTTGCCTAAGGCCGGCACTGCCTCATATATACTAAGTCATTAGCTAATTGCATCTATAGTAAAGAAGGATGGCAAGTTAAGAGTCTATGTTGGCCTCAAGGATTTGAATACATTCATTCTCAAATATGTGTACATGATGTGAATTGTAGATTAATTCTTTAATTCATATAGTGGCTAGGCATTCGTTGCTTACTTTTATGGATAATTTTTCTAGTTATAATCAGATTTTTTAAGCTAAGATGATATTTCAAAAACAACTTTCAGATGTCCTAGATCGATATGAATATTTGAATGGATTGTGATGCTTTTTGGCTTAAAGAACGTAGGAGCCACTTATGAGAGAGCCATGAATTCTATCTTCCATGATCTAATAGGCTGTACATTGAAATTTATATAGATTATATTATTGTTAAATAAAACAGGAGTATGAACCATGTCCAGAATTTAAAAGAAGCCTTTTAAAGGATAATAATGCACAAGTTAAAGTTAAATCTCTTAAAATGCGTTTTTGGAGTAAAAATAGAAAATTTCCTAGATTTCTTGGTCTATCACAGAGGGATTGAACTAGACAGAAACAAAGCAAAAGTTATTCTTGAAGCCAAACTATCGATGCATATATGAGAATTTGATTAATAGTTTTGTACTCATTTTTACGAAAGGGTAGAAGGTCTAGTCCAAGATAAATTCAACTAATTTAACCTAAAAGTAAAAAAGTCAAAATTTTAGAAGTCAATCTGCTTGAGAATTCTTGGACATGGGAAGTGGTAAAGAAATCCAGGACATGAGAGGTAGGATGGTTGAGATATATTGAACGTAACATAAAAAGAAAAGCTATTACGTTGACGGGAGAAATGCAAGTGAAGCGCGTTTCAGGTATATTCCTGATGCTATGTCTCTATCTTTAAAGCTATAATTTAATTTCAAAGAGAATCTAAGATACAGCCAAGCCGAGTCGTGGGATTGTAGAATATGAAAATTAGAAAGGTCAAATTGAATGTCACCTAGTTCCAATTATTTTAGCCTGGTTTTGCTAATCTCTGCCACTTAATAGTTTAATAGTAATTCCAACGTCACGGACTTATTATTCCGTTCATACCTGAAATTTCCAACATTTCTCACCTTCTATTTATAACGAGACACGTCTAACCATCCTCTTCCCAACTAGATCCTCTTCTTAGTTTCCAACTGAAACAATAATGAATAGGATTGTTGAAGCATCTGCTGGGAATTGCTTGGTGAACACTACTAATGATTACGAGTTACATGACTTCATTGACGAAGCCAACTTTGATCATTTCATCGATTTAATTCGAGGTGGAAATGAAGACCAATTCAGTGGTTTCGATTGTGACCTTCTCGATGGCTTGTTGGTGGAAAACGAGTTTGGTCAGACCCCAGAAGATGCATTTGGTTTTAACGCATCTAGTACTATGATGTCTGATGCAAATCCTGCCACGGTGACATTGCCAAGTTTCCCTAAGGACATGAAAGGAGGAGGAGAAGAAGATGGTGGGGAAGAAGAAAATGATGGTGAAGAAGAATCTTCAGGAACAACGAATGGGACTACGACAACAACACCGCGTAGTAAAACAAAACCTGATCGATCAAGAGCTTTGATTTCGGAGCGAAGTAGAAGGGGTCGGATGAAGGAGAAACTTTACGCCTTACGGTCACTTGTTCCCAATATAACTAAGGTACATTCTAAGGCTAATTTAGACGTTAAATAATGTTTAGCTTCGTTAATGATTACTACCTTTCCTAACATTTCACTAGTTTGTTGACATTATGGACTAAAGCAATCAACACTAACTATAGCATCTTTCCCGTGAAATCCTGCAGATGGACAAGGCCTCCATAATCGGAGACGCAGTGTTTTACGTACAAGATCTCCAACGTCAGGCAAAGAAACTGAAGAATGAGATTAGCCGTCTCGAAGCATCCTTAGCTGATTCAGAAAGATACAGAGGAACAACAACTACAAACAAAATTCTAACTGGAAGCAACGGCTACCAAGTGTGCAAAAAGATCATTCAGGTTTATATTATTACACTCAAGACAAGGTGTCTTATCAGAACGTATAAGATATGAACTAGTCCTGAACATTACTATTGGCCTGGCTAATTTGAATGGAGGAGCTAGTAGACCCTTTTAACTTTTCGCCATATCAAAACGGAAATTAAGAGCACTAATTGGAGAAGACCAGTCTAATTGAACAGTTTTGAAATGTTGTCTTAATTTTTACAGATGGAGGTGTTTCAACTAGAAGAAAGAGTGTTTTATGTGAGATTGGCATGCAACAAGGTAGAAGGAGTACCAATCTCGCTTTGTTGTGCTCTGGAGTCCCTGACAAACTTCGACTTACAAAGCTCTACCTTGGCCACGGCTTCGGACAGATTTGTATTTACATTTACTCTAAAAGTGAGCTTCACTCTCGCCTTTGTTTTAAAGCATCTCTTCTGTTAGTGTGAATATATAAAATTAATTAAATTGGTCTCACACGATAACTTAAATTATTTTGATGAATTAGTCACTTAACATCTTCCTTTGAAAATTCTGTTGATTGTTGGTTTATTCTTCCATTAACAGGCACAAGAAAGTGAGGTGGTTATGAGTTTGCCAAATCTCAAGCTATGGATCACCGGGGCTCTCCTGAACCATGGATTCGAACTTTTAAGCTTTTTGTCTGTCTAACTATTGTCCACATCACCTGGAGCCCGAACCCGCTCCTTCGTTTAATTAATTTGAAGAATTACACCAAAGACCTAAAAGACAAGTTATTAATGTCAACCGACCTTTGTCTCAAATTCTGACTTAATTTCGTGCATCATTGCATTCTGCGCGTGAATCCTGCAGGGTGGAGCTTATGATGTATGTCTGATGAATTAATTTGTGTTGTTCTGGAAGTCTTGTTTTCATGCGTCGGTCATCTCCCGTATTTTCGGATGGATCGACCCACGACATCAATTAAGTTCTTTTTTAACATTTCATTATTAATTAAATAAAATTTATTTGATTATATAATATTTGTTATTGGTACCAATTATGCTAGTTATTATTTGATTAAGTAATATTTTACTATTAAGAGTACTTTAAAATTTTAAATTTCTAAAATAAAATTATTTAATAATGCTATTTTTAATCTTTAATTTGCACACCAAAACTAAAAATAAAAATTCATACTAAAAATTCATTTTTAATCAAATTTCATTTTATTAAAATTAAAAATTTCTCCATTTTAATTAATAAGTAATATTTTAGGATAAAAATTTGAATTTTATTCTTAATTTCTTATTGTTCATATTTTTACTAATATTCACTAAGAAATTTAAGATAAATTTGATAAATAAATAAAATAATATTGTATTTTTACTAATATTCACTAAGAAATTTAAGATAAATAATTTGGATAACTAGCCAAAGGCAAAAAGAAAGTCGTGGGGGAGTGCTTTGTTCCAGATGATTTTATGCCAGCCTACCTTTGGACATCGCCTTCGCTGGAGCGCTTTGGTGGTTTGTTGTTGAGGGAATAGATGGGGTGACCCTTCCAATGGAGGATATCTATATAATTTGGACAGTGATATCATCTTTAACCATATCCCGCAATGTTAACAGTCGGTCGAGAAAATGAGAATGGGAAGACCTTTTATGCATTTGTCAGATACTTCTCCCTTGAAGAAAATAAGAATGTAGCCAGCATAACCACATTTATCATTTATCACGCAAAATCCACCATAATCGCTTAAGGAGCAAGGCCTGATTGGTAAGTTTGAGAGGAAATATGTTCAGCCCTCCTTCCTCCTTGGGTAAACAGATGTCAGTCCATCGAACTTTAGCTAGACCTTTTGATCCATCCGGATGGACCATAAGATACTCTTAAACAATCTCTCGATTGTCTTGAAGATGCTTTGAGAGAGAAAAATATGGGAGCTCTAATAGATATGCAGGGAGTTTAGCACAGATTTAATGAGTTGGAGTTTACCTACGTAAGAAAGCTTTTTGTTTACCCATAAAGAGAGTCCTCGTTAAATATGTTTTATAAGGGGTAAGTTTTCATGATAATTAAGGTACTTGGTAGCTACTAGAAGGCCTAGATACATAATGAGAGGGCTGGTGCATTGCATACCTGTTGCTTGTGCAATAGGAGGTTAAATGTCGTAGGCTGTTTTCGAGAGAATAAAAAGACTCTTATGAAGATTAATATTCAGACCAGAATAGCCTTTAAAGATATGTGGATGGGTCGGATGTATCGAGCCCAAGTCCAATCATATAGGCCGATCGATCAGTCTCATCCCCATAAATTAGTT
>JAOQMR010113834.1:0-11509 GCA_027563865.1 Erythroxylum pelleterianum
CAAAATATATATAATTAGCAACCATTTTACTATGGTTGCTGAGAATTTGGTTGCTGAAACCAAATTTTCTTGTAGTGTATAAGAGTACTTTAAATATTTTGCCCCCACTTAAAATAATTTCTGGATCCGTCCCTGGTTCCACTATCGACAAATTGACAGCCACACTTTAAAACGGCGTTTTCTTTATAGTTAGAAAGATTAGGAAGAGATGCGGAAAACAGTGAGCGGTGGAGGCGACAGTGAGCGGTGGGTGGTGTTGCCTTGATTCCAGATAGCTAGGTCTTGCCTCTTGTGTTGTCTCTAAACAAAGTGCAAGTTTTGGTCCTGCCTTGATTGTGCAGGGTGAGGTTTGAGAGTCTCTTTTAACAATCTGTTTGTTTTTATCCTCTGTTTCGGAATTATGGAATCCGTTATGCATAACCTGACTATCCGGGAGAAGGAAGAAGCTGAGTTTGTGATCCCTATGGAAGATACTCAACGGGAGGAGATAAACCATGAGCTATGTCTATTAGGAAAGTTGGTCGGTGAAAGAGCGATTAACGCAGATGCGTTTGAAAGGACGATGTTGAATCTGTGGCGCCCTATGCGGGGAGCGTATATCAAACCGATGGAAGCATACAACCTTTACATAATCCAGTTTTATCACCCTTTGGATATGAAGAAGATGTTAGCTGGAGGGCCGTGGTCGTTTAACAAGTGTGTTTTGTTAATTCATCAATGGAAAGAGGGGGAGAATCCAGCGGAAGTTGCTTTCATCAATTCTGATGTTTGGGTCCAATTTCATGGTATCCCCTTGGGTTTTGCGTCGGAGGCGTTAGCAAAAAACATTGGTAATTTGATGGGAACTTTTCTGGAATATGATACAGAGCGCAGACGCAACCCCTAGAATAATTATATGAGGTTTCGAGTTAGGCTTAACGTAGAAGAACCTCTCATGAGGAAGAAGATTATACGGAAACAGGGAGCAACCCCGACGGAAATTACTTTCAGCTATGAATGCCTTCTTATTATCTGTTACCTGTGTGGCATCATCGGGCATAGTGAATCCAGTTGCCCAAGTTATTTGATATGTCGGAGGAGGAGCTTTGTCGAGAATGGCCGGAGGAGATCCATGCCGAAGTCAGGGCAAGAATGGCGAGAGGGATGATTCCGTGGAAGCGCGATCCTGGGAGTGGATCTGGGGCGGATCTTGCTGCACGAAATTGGGAGCCCAGATTGTCGCAATCTACGGAGAAGAATCTGCACAGGATCGGCAATCAATTTGATTTCTATCCGAAGAAAATCTCGTTCAAGTTTGTTGGAGGCTTTAGTTCTAATATGGGTCAGAATGTCTTTGAGGGAGATGAAAATATAACGGAGAGGAGAACTACCAATAAGAATGGGCCAAATGAAAAAGAAGGCTCAATGATGGATATGGATGAACCCAAGAAACGTCCCAGACAAGGACCTTCGGGAAATATTTCTGTCGACGCTATGAACACTGAAGAAATGCTTGTGTCAATCAACCCACCCTCTTTACCAGCGGCCGGTCTTGCTCAGCAAACCCGCCGAGAGCCATGAGTTATGTAGCTTGGAACTGTCGTGGCTTAGGCAACCACCAGACAGTTCATTTTCTAAATGACCTAGTTAGGTTCAATAAGCCATGCATTTTATTTTTAAGTGAGACTTTAGCTTTTTCTAATAAGATTGAAGAAATAAAAAAGGTGTTGAAGTATGATTTCTTTTTCTGTGTTGATCGATTTGGTCGTAGTGGGGGTTGGCCATGTTCTGGGCAAATGATATTTCAGTTACTATTTCGGGGTATTCTAATAATCATATTGATATGATTATTAATGACTCAAGCAATCCAAAATGGCGTCTAACTGGTTTCTATGGCTTTCCCGCTTATGCTAGAAAACGCGCTAGTTGGGAGCTCCTTCGTTCTCTATCCCGATTACATAACATGCCTTGGGTCTGCTTCGGAGATTTTAATAATCTTCTATCGGTTAATGATAAACTTGGTGGAGGAGATTATCCTTGCTCGTTGATGGAAGGGTTTCGTGAATGTATATCGGATTGCAATCTTGTAGAAATTCCTCTTATTGGATATGGCTACACATGGGAAAGAGGGAGAGATTCCAATTCACATGTCTTGGAAAGGTTAGATCGCGCTTTTGTAACCAAGGAGTGGATGGATAATTTTCCTTTTCATAGACTCTACAATTTGGTGAATTCCACGTCTGATCATAACCCCATCAAATTGGTGGCAGCATGTCGTTTCCCATTGAAAAAATGTAGACGCTTCAGATTTGAGAATAAATGGCTTGCTGAGGAGGATTTTTGTGAGACTATTTCGAGAGCTTGGGAGGCAACTATTGGCAAGAGCATTCTGTCTAGAATTCAAGAGTGTGGAGTTTGTTTGACAACATGGCAGAAACATATTGGTTCTAATTTTTCTACACGTATCACTACTACTAAGAGGAAAATGGAGATAGCTCGGACCAATCAACATCACGAGTCCTACAGGAGTCTAAAAGCAGAGCTTAATTGTCTTCTTGCTCAGGAAGCTATCTATTGGAAACAAAGGTCAAAGACCTTCTGGATGCAATATGGGGAGGCTAATTCGAAATATTTTCATGCTCAGGAATCTAAGAGAAAACGCTTGAATCATATCACTTCGTTAGTGGATGATAATGGCGTGTTAGTAGCGGATGATGAAGGTGTGGGAAAGGTTATTCTTGACTATTTCAATCAGCTCTTTTCAGCGTTGGGGGGTTCTGATTTCAGACATTTTGCCTCGGTGAAGTCGATTGTGAATCAAAAGGATAATACTTACCTTCTAGCTCCTGTGCGAATGGACGAGGTCAAGACAACAATGTTTGACATGCACCCGGACAAGGCCCCTGGCCCTGACAGTATGAACCCAGCGTTTTTTCAGAAATGTTGGTCTATTATGGGAGCTGACAGTTTTGATAATTGTCGACATTGGATAGAGCAATGTGAGTTTCCGGATACGCTGAATGATACAGTCATTGTGTTGATTCCAAAAAAAGACAATCCTACATGTATGAAAGATCTTCGACCAATAGCTTTGTGCAACGTTATATATAAGGTTATAGCTAAGGTGATTGCGAATCTCCTTAAAACCTTGCTCCCAAGGATCATTTCTCGAATGCAATCGGCTTTCGTCCCAGGGCAGCTCATCACTGACAATATCATGGTTGCTTTCGAGATCATACATTATATGAAGAATAAGGGGAAAGGGAAACATGGGGAGGCAGCTTTCAAAATTGACATTAGTAAAGCCTATGATAGAGTAGATTGAGATTATCTTCGGTTTATCCTGTTGAAGTTGGGGTTTGATAGCAGGTGGGTGGAGCTCATTATAGTTTACGTCACTACTGTACGTTATTCGGTGGCATTTAACGGGACTAAAATAGGTCCTATCATTCCGAAGCGTGGTCTGCGGCAAGGAGATCCCTTGTCTCCGTATCTTTTCATTCTCTGCACTGAAGGATTGTCTGCTTTGTTAAGGGAAAGTAAGGCGAGAGGGGATATCTGTAGCGCCCCCTTACCACAGAGTACCCACCAGAACTCCCATGGGTCATTCTGTTAAATATCCTATGGTAAGAGACCACTACTGACAACTTCAACCAAATCTCCCATGGCATCAAAATAATTAAGCAGTAATAAGAAATGACAACATTTTAAAACCCAGCTGTATAAGACTGCATTTACCAAAAGTCTAACATTTACAAACTGACAGTGTCATTTGTCTGTACAATCCGTTTAAAAGCTTACACTAAAGACTCTACAGTACTGTACACATATAACAGATTTAACCATCAGTCCCCAAAAGAAGAGCTCAGCTGACCGACCTTTGAGCCATTTCCTTTTTTGCTAGTCCACAAAAACGGCTCTACCGCTATCAGTCTATGCTTAATCCTGAAAAATAAATTGCAATTTTGGATGAGTTTGCGAACTCAGTGAGAAACCATCATCGATGGTTCTCCCAATTCATACATCATGTAAGCAAGACATAGTATTCATTCGGTAATACAAATACACAGTTAATATCGTCACACAGTTCATACAATCGCAGTAATAATGGTACAATCAGAGTCGTATCAGTCACAGTAGTCAAATATTCAGTTCAGGATGCAGTGCATATGCGACTCTTTTCCAGTTTATTACAGTATTGTGACCGAGCGCATAACAGTGTTCAGTGGACGCGTCTCGGGAGTGGATTTCTCCCTTCGAGCTTAAGGCTCTGTTCAGTATATCGAGCTCTAGGCTCTGTACAGTAACAGTGGCGTCTCGGTTCACAAATCCCTTTTTAGCAGTTGATGCATTTTGTATGAATGCAAATGCCAGTTCATAGTGCCCAATAGAACATACAGCCAATTCACAGTTCATAAATGTCATAGTTATAAAAGTCCAATTCACAGTTCATAGAAGTCATTTAGGATCTACATAATTCCCGTAGGGCACACAAGACACAGCAAGCACATAAATCAGGATAACCAACTAAGTTACTCACCTATGACTTCCGAGCTAATGTCGGAAAGTTCCCGCCACGTCGGTTGAACAACGCTCCAATTGATCCTCTATAATAATCACAAAAGGTAACAATTACTAATTATTCAATCCGAATGCATTACTAGATGAAATATGCATGTATAAGTCGACTTACATGATAAACAAGTCGACTTATGATCCTTTTAGATGTATAAGTAGACTTATTTAAGATATAAGTTGACTTATGCTCCTTTTAGATGTATAAGTCGACTTATTTCAGATATAAGTCGACTTATAGTCGGTTTACATAATTACAATGACAGAATCTGCTATCTCCTCAAACCGGACAGAACTTGTAAATTCAATAACTTTCATTATACTTAGCCAAAAATTATACCATAAATATTCTCATCAAGATCATAATGTTAGCTACAACTTTTATGAAATAACCAAAATTCCAATTCCCTTGCTAACTAGGTCAAATAATTCAATCAATGTTGTTGCCCCTGAAATCACTTAATCTGAGCAGTAAACTTCTATCAAGTATAACTCCCTGTACATAAGTTGGAAAAATCACCACTTTATATCCCTAAAAAGGGAAAATCTCAAACTTCAATTTGTCCTGAAATAATCAAACCCAATTCAACCTCTAACAATTTCAAATCTGTTATGCAAGTTTCTGACCTAATCAGCACTTAACAACATAATGCAGGTTCCGATTTTGAAAATCCATAATTTCTACATTTGATTCCCAAAAATTATTTGCCTTATACCATTTACAAGATCAATGTGTTATCTAAAATTCTTCAGTAAATTCCCAACACTAATTCGATTCACAAAAATTACTAAAATTCGTCTAAATTAGCATGTACACTAAATTACTAACCAAATTCAAGAACCATTACAACCATTTCCAAGTCAAGCCTCCATTTGATCTCAAATATCCTAATACACATAATCTTATTCCATTACTCAAACAACATTATCATATTCAACCTAACCTAAGGCAATTTACAAACTTATCATGATACTTCATCCAAGCCATGAAAAACCACCATTCAAGCAATCTTTTCCTATGCCTAAATCCTCTTTTTCTTTCCTTCATTCATCATCCAACTTACAAAGCAATATTAAGCAATTCATTCCCTCCTTTTTACCTACACAATTTCAATTCAAATATTCCATTCTTAATCCATTCCAAACAATTCCTCATTCATCCTAAGCAAAATCAAAGTATCATATACACTCTTTTATACATCATATAATTCTAAATTCTCAAATTTCCATTTTATTCAATACTTTCACTCTTATTCCCTTTTATAAGACTTCAAATACTTACTTAAACACAATATAAGCATATACCAACTATTAATCAAAGTCATGGGAATGAACTTAATATAACATGATTCAAGCATTATTTTACCTCAAATATGCCATAAATACTACACTAAGCTTCATACTTACTTGATTTCACCTTTAACTCTTTAAAATCCTTCAAAGCACACTAAACTATAACTCTGCTCCACACCAACGACCATCACACCATCGACAATCATCATAGGAGGGGTGAGAACAATCACTTATGATGGAGGTTAACACAAATAAGGCAAGATGGTGAAGAGGCTTAGTTCCAAAGTGAGGAAAATCACAACACCAAGTGAGGAAGATGATGACTCACGAAGGAGGAAGGAAAAATATCAAGAAAACACTCTCAAATGGCTTCAAGAAGGAAGTGTCGTGGAAGAGCAAGTGGGAGGCTTCAATTAGGTTTAATTTCATGGTCCAAATCATGCCAAATGTCACTTTTCTATCAATTCTTCCTATATAATCATTTCCATCCTAATTTACAAACAGTTGCCACTTGTCCCACTTATTCCCATGGCCATTGGTCCATAAATTAACCCTATTTCCAATAAAATTCACTTCTAAGGTTTCGGTCCGTCGGGCCCCGTCACTTTTCCTAGTCCGGGTTTTAACCTCGAAAAATTCCAGAAAAATTTCTAAAATTCTCTAATATTAGGAAATGACTAATAACACTTTCCAAATAATTTTTCTCAATCAATGGCCCCGAATTGTTGAAATTCCTAACCAATTACAGTAAATCAAACAGACTAATTACAGTTTATCCAATAGACCGAGAATATCAATACATGCATGCATATAACCATTTCATGTGCACCAATGCCACTGTGTAACAATCATACAATGCATGAACAGTCCTATATCGAACATCCTATGCCAATTTTACCATTTTACCCCTTCCAATAGGGGGTGGGATGTTACAATATCCATGGGGTGACTATTTATCCTGGCAGTCCTAGCGTCTCTCACCTATTTTTCGCCGATGACAGTTTTCTCTTTTTTCGTGCGAATGGTTTAGAGGGACATCATATCAAAAGGACACTAGCCATCTATGAAGCAGCGTCGGGGCAGGCTATTAATTTTCAGAAGTCTGGCATTATGTTTAGTTCGAATACAAAGCCTTTTGCAAGACAAGAAGTGGAAGCCATCTTAGGGGTAAATACGCCTCTCGACCATGGGAGATATTTAGGCCTTCCTTCTCTTATTGGGAGGAAGAAGAAGCAGGTCTTTGCTTTCATCAAAGATAGGCTTAGTAAGCGTATTTCGAGCTGGAAGAATAAATTGCTCTCAAAACCGGGGAAGGAGATTGTTATTAAGACAGTTGCACAGGCATTGCCGGCTTATTGTATGAGTGTATTTCTTGTTCCTCAAGGAACCTGTGATGAAATTCAGAAAATGATGAATGCCTATTGGTGGGGATCGAGCACGGAGAACGGAAGGAGAATTCATTAGGCCAGTTGGGATCGCTTATGTGTTCCGAAGAAATATGGGGGTATAGGTTTCCGGGACCTCCATTGTTTTAATCTAGCCATGCTTGCTAAACAAGGCTGGCATTTTTTGGCTTTTCCTGATTCACTGCCTAGCAAACTTTTCAAAGCACGTTATTTCCCCTCATGTAGTTTCTTAGAGGCCACGGATCGTCCTTTTGCCAGTTTTATTTGGAAGAGTATCTTTGCGGCGAAGGACATGCTTCTAAAGGGAGTATGATGGAGGCTGGGAGATGGTTCCTCTATTAATGTCTTTGCCGATCCATGGATCAATGAAGCAACCAATTTCTTTGTTACCTCTCCATCCATTCAGGAGTTCGGTGATCTTAAGGTGTGCGATTTGTTTAATGAGGAGTGATCAGGGTGGGACAAATAATTACTAGAAGGGTTGCTAACGCCTTATGACGTTGGGCGTGTGTCCAGGATCCCAATAGCGTGTTCGAAACCGCCAGATCAACTTATTTGGCATCATAGTCCAAATGGAGCCTACACTGTCAAAATTGGGTATAGGTTGGCTCTCCCTATGTACACTAATATTGGTAACTTTTTTGACGAGGGTCCTTGGAATAGGCTTTGGAATTTGGATATACCTCCTAAGCTAAAGGATTTTGTATGGCGTTGTCTGCGTGATTTTATCCCCAGCAAAGACCCGTTACGAAGGAAGGGGGTTTTGCTCAATACCGATTGTGATTTTTGTGGTAATTTAGAAGATCTATATCATGTTCTTGTGGGTTGCTCGAAATCTCACGATGTTTGGGTGTTAACAGGAGGACATCTCCCAAGTCATGGGATGGTTGCGGTTTTAACGCAACTTCTACATGCATCGTCGATCTCCACTATCGCACGCCAGATTGCCATAATGTGGAGTATTTGGTATCATAGAAATTTAAGAGTATGGCAAGGTAAACAAATTTCTCCTGCTTTGATTGTTAATTTTGTAGATAACTTTATTAACGATTGGCGAGCTTCTAGGGAGATTTTTAAGAGGGTTATTGTTACGAATGGGGATGTCAGACCTATCATTTTTGGGTGGTCTATACCACTAGAGGGTTTCCTGAAATGTAATGTTGATGCGGCTATTTTTCAAGATAAGAAGGCAACAGGTTTTGCGGCTATTCTCAGGAATGATAGAGGTCATTTTGTTGCCGCTATCTCCGGACATTATCCTTATCTGCTTGACCCAGTTCTTGCCGACCTTATGTCGATAAGGGAAGCTCTTTCTTGGCTAAAAGAAAATCAGTATGATCATGTCATTGTGGAGTCTGACTGTTTGACGGTTGTTCGAGCTATTTCAGCTCCATTTTCAAATAATTCAGAGATTGGAATCTTGGCCCTTGATTGTCTATCTCTCAAGCGTCATTTCCTTCACTTGTCCTTCCATTGGACGCATCGGATTGCTAATAAGGCGGCTCATTCGCTCGCAAAGGTGGCTTTATTATATGCAAACCTTCATTTCTGGAGTGCCACTCCTCCTTGTTTAGATTCCATTTCATGTTCTGATTTTTCTGCTTGTTCAAACAATGATGATGAAAGGCTAGTAGGATCCGGGTGTACGGGGTAAACCTATTGGCTTAGGTTAGTTTTTGCCTTTTTTCCTTTATCATTGTCTTCGTTTTGCTTTTGTTTTACCTTCAAAAAAAATGCCATGTTTTGTTTTGCTATGACATAGGTTCTGTTTGGCAATAAGCTGATTACATTTAGCTGTTAACTGATAGCTAACAACTGATTCTATCAACTGATTTAACTGGTGAATTGCAATAACTATTTCTTAGAGATGTTTGGTAAAATTAGTTGTCTAGTATTAGCTGTTTATGTGTAAAATGACTTATGAGAACATGACTTTAAAACAAATTATAAGGATATGAATATTATATATTTTAGTAGTTTGATGAATATTCTTATAAGAATTTAGATTTTATATATTTAATTATACAAAAATTAAGTTTATAACTCTAATAAAAAACATAGAACATATATCGATATCAGTAATTATGAAATAAAGCAAACCTTAATCGATCTCAGTAATTATAAAAAAGCAAAGTAATAGGCAGTACCCATACAAACCTAATAAAAACCCAAAAATACAAGATTTAATCAAAAAACAGAATCAATCCCCCTTTCAATTGTTAATAATAATAAGGAATTTAACAATAATAATAAAAATAAGTTTGTTAATAATAATGAGGAATTTAATAACAATAATAATAAATATAATTGATACGAATAATAAGAATAAGAATAATAGTAGGTAGAAAATTAATAAAATTAATAATTAATAATAATAAGAATAATAAAAATAAGGAATTGAATAATAATAACAATGAGACAGTCAAAAAAGAGTAAAGCGTAAAGAGGACAAAATCGACATTAAAATAAAAATATAAGCTAATTACGTTAAAACATTTCCTGCAGAAGAACTTATTCAAAGATTCAAAATTAGCTAGTTAGGTTGAATCAATCAACCTAACTAGATCATAACTAAACAACCCAGACAACTTTTCTATAAAGTCAACCATTTGATTTGGGTCAATCAACTATTTTTTGGCTAATAAAAAAAAGTACCAGTTGTGAATAATAGGGGGTTAAAAAAATGTATCTTATTATACAACGTTAACCTCTCTTTTTTTCATGTTGGTGAAATATAAGTGGTGTCTTTAATAGTTCTTTTTGTTGTTTATTTTGCAGACAATTCTACTGCCTTATTTAGAGAGTTATTTGGTCATATTGTAAAAATATGATCTTAGGCATAATGCCTTGAACTCATTATAATATATATATAGTTTTAATTATAGTAAAAATTCCTTTTGTAAAATGTTTCTTATTATGACAAGAATTTTTGGATAATAATCGTCTAAATATTAAAAATTTTGGCAATTCAGTTAGTCAACTGACCAAATATCATAAATATTACAAATTTTTGGACACACACCTATTGGTTGCTATGTAGGATTACCACAAATGCGTCGTGTTACACTGCGTTTGGTTAACGTCTCCGGTAACTGGAGACGAAACGGAACAAAACGGAACGGAACAGAAACTGGGGATAGTGAGCTGTTTGGTTTATGAAGGACAGAACAGATAATCTTGTCTCTGTCTCCAGTACAGATGTGTTTAGTTGTAGGGGACAGAGACAGAAAATAGTGCAAATGACGAATATGCCCCTAGTCTTTAATATGATTAAGAAGATGTAATTGAATGGTATTTTTATTATGAATGGTTTGTAATTCAATACTTTGTATTATTATTATCATTATGTCTAATTAATATTATTATTATTAGATAATTTGTATTTATTATTATTGAAATATATTATTATTAATATTATTACATAATTTGTAATAATAATGATTCAAATTTAGCAATAATAATATAATATGTCTAAATATTAATATTATCATTAATATTATTATGAGAATTGTTATTATTATTATTATTATTCTTATATAATTTGTATTTATTATTATTCAATATTTATTATGATTATTATTCTTATTATTAGTATATTTTTGTATTTATTATTATTTAATATTTATTATTATTATTAAAATATAATATGTATTTATTAGTTTTCAAATTTATTATTACAAATAATAACAATAATAATGATAATTATGTAATGAATTATAATAATTATTATAAACAAACACAACATCTAAGCATTCATGAAATTAATTACATAAAAGGTCAACATACATGCATATAATTAATGACATAATAGGTTCAATATGCATTCAAAACAAACAACTAAGCTAACAAACCGTCTAACATATTTGGTTCAACATACATTAATGCCTTATAATTTATTAATAATGTTGTTTAGCACCATCCCCACAATGACTCCAATGGCTATGGCCAAGAAGATATTAGTCCATGAGGTGTTTGGCTGCACAGTACGAACTACAGTGGGTTGTTCAATTGTTGCAAGTGCGGATGGAATCAGAATGGAGGATGGTTCACTTTTAGGAGGAGCAATGTCTGCAATGCGACGAGGCGGCCGATATTGGTCCATGACATACGCAGCTTGTGCGTCCTCCAATGTTTGATATCCCCTAAATCGAGCATTGGGAAACCCCTCAGTAACTAATCTTACATCTTCCCAATTGGTAAAAATACCAACTTGGCGTCCAGCAAAGACAACATAAAAGTTGTATCTGGCCATATCT
>JAOQMR010113843.1:0-11508 GCA_027563865.1 Erythroxylum pelleterianum
ATGTTAATTAATGATGACTTAATTTAATCTATTAAGACTCTAATTTTCCTTCAATCATGCTTAATAACATAAAAAAATTTCGGGGCTAACAATCTAGACTATGCCTTTTATGCAAACAATACTTGGAAATTTATGAACATTTATTTCTTAGATGCACCTATTCCTTGAATGTATAGATAAACTAAAAACAATTGTAAGAAATCATAGAACATAAATGAATCACAAAAATCAATCTTATAAATTTTGAAATTACTAGTACTAGTATAAAAATTGAATAGGAAACCATTAATAGGAAGAGTCCTTATGATGGATCAGAGATCAACCTCCATGTAATGAGAAAACGAAGAAGTGTAACTCTATCACAAGCTAATCAACGTGAAAACCAAGTGGCAACTACCTAAGGATACACTTTAAAACCCAGCTTGTAACAAAGAGGTTGTGAAAAGATGAAGTATGCAGAAATAATTAAAAGGAAAGCACGGTGATAAGAGGGAACGAGTTATAGAGAACATGGAACATACTGAATGGGAGATGGACATTAGTCAATAGAGTGTTTAGTAAATTAATGAAAGTGGCCTTACCTAAAGTGTAGCTTAATTCAAATAGTCTTACCTATAAAGGTGGTGCTAAACATCCCTTTTGTTATAATATTATTAAATGCTTTGTATGGTATGAATTAAATTATTTTATTAAATTCATTTAATTTCTCAAAAAATAAATGCAGAATGGTGTTAGGTTTTAATGAAGTATTTTTTAAAGGAATTATGAAATAATTACTATTTATTGTGGTTAGCACAAATGACAATAATTAGAGGGCTTTTGTATATGCTAAACTTATTTACATAAAAGCTTGAGCTTAACAATGATAATAGTCAGACAATGAAATATACTGACTCCTTGCTACATCTTTGACTCCTCGCTTTTATATCCTCTTTGAATCCTTGCTATAACTTTGACTCTTTCGTATCCTTTCCTTTGTCAATGTATCCTCTCCTTGTTGTTGTATCCTCGACTAATCCGATTTACCACTTGTTCTTCTTGGACAACTTGGTTAACAAGATCCTTTGGTGGGAAAGGAGAAGAAATATTTTGAGGAGACTTTTCTTAGAAGAAAGAAGCCAAAAATGAGACTCTTCTCATTCAAGTTTCGGCTATGCTTGTATGAGAGGAGAGAGTGAGTCAAAAATGAAAGAACACTTTTTACTTTCCTTGTCAGTTTCGATTATCATCAAAGAGAGAAGTGATGTGCATCCAATGCATCACTTCATTCTTTAATCAATCATAAAAAAGCCAATAAATAAGGCTATACTAAAAGAACAATAACCTAAATGAGACCTTCTCATTTTCGGTTATGGATGAAAGAAGGACGAAAGAGTACATCAAATGCACCTCTTCATTTCTTTAATCAAATGAATACTTTAGGTTACATTATATGCCATCATTAAAAGGCAACCATTAAACCATTTAATGATAAGATCATTACGTCATTTAATGATGATAAAAGCATGATAAAAACCATCTTTAATTTAGCAATTCAATGCTAAATGTGCAGCTGCACATTTAGGTATAAAAAACTGAAATATGCCCTCCTTCTTTCTTTAATAACATGGTTCCAATTTAATTAATCTAATTAATCAAATCAAACCAAAGTCAAGCCCAATATTAAATGTTCATTTGGGCTTCTAATTAAAGTAAGCCCAACATTCAATCATGGGCTTCAAAAACTCTATTTATATTTCTTACTTTGCTTGATAACTTTCCTAGAAGTCAAATGTGGAATCTAATTGGACTTATATAATTCAAACTCCAATAAGCCCGAAATTAATTTAACCTTATTAGAATTAATTGCAGCTTATTAACTAAATGTCATTCCACTAAAGAAAATTAGTTGAACTCTTGAATTACTAAATATTATGAGAATACATGTTTTCAAATAAGATGTCTAATTGTAAACTTTATTATGAACCATATCATAGCCATCGACACTATAAAGGGTAAAATTACTGTTTTGCCCTTATGTTGATTTTTCCTTCTAGACCTCCCGTTTTACTCTATATGTTGATTAACACACAAAATCGCATCTTGGTGTTAGGACTTGAGGATAGCTAGTTCATCAAACTACTGGCGTTAGTTTAATCACCAAACTTTGTAAAACTTCTAGAAGTGATACTATTACTATAAACTCTTTATTTGAGTGAATGTTCCCTAATACATGTTTCAATTAATAATTTCAATATGCAAACATTGGATTGATACTCTATAAAACTTCATTCCGATCATATCAAGAATTATAATGAAACACATGATTTCACTACTCATCAAGATTGTGGTTCGTAATAAATGAATACTAAGTTGTATGTTTTAAGATTAAAGTAACGACCCACTTTATTCTTTAAAAACATACTTGATTCTATATTCAATTAATAGTGTCATTATTGATAGTCAACTACTATCATGATATAAAACTCATCATTCCTTTGAAGTAAACTCTTTTACGTATACGGAGATAAATCGCATCACAACAGTCTAAACCATAATCAAGAGACCAACTTGATTATTCAACTGTGAATTAACTAATTTAGATTATAATAATATACATGTTTCCTATACATCTCTAAGCATATGTATATTACTTACAAAAGAATCATGGTACCTTATGACTAGATATATAATGTTCATACAAATAAAACGAAACTCTTTTGTTTTATTAATAATAAATATTTTCATTACAAAAGTAACTGGATGAAAATTAAGTTGTATGTAAATACACTTGCTTTCCAGGGCACTATATTTACATAACTCCAACATTACTTATTGCACTTCATCCTTCTAAATCATACAATAGCACATGGATGTTGGCTAAACTACGTTCATCTAAGAATTGTGATTTTATTTATAATTATGTTCTCTAATTCTTAAATCGTATCATCTCAAAGTCTAATTTGCAAAATTGCTAGAAAAGGTTTCAAAAACTAAGTAAAAATAAGGTAATTTAGCATTATATGAAGACAATATTTAATAAATTATATGAATTTTTCATATGCATCAAATATACCCACACTTAAGTTTTTGTTTGTCCTTAAAAAATCAATTTAATGATCTTAAGATAAAATGATAATAATTCCACCAAAATAATTTAATAAATCAATCTAAGAAACTAAGATTATCCAGTATTTATTCAATTTCATTCAATTAGATAAACATTTAGATACTTGCATTAAATCATAATTCAGCTTAATTTAACCCAACAAGCATTCAAACATTAAATTAATTATAAAAAACTTATCCTAATACATAAAATAAACATATATTAATAATATGTTTAAGCATTCAAACATTTTAATAACCTGAATTAACAAAAATAAAACATTGAACTTTTATTTTTTAGAAAGGGGCATTTTAGAGATTTATTTGAAACGTCACTTAACCTTTTAATGCCAAAGCAAACTCCTGATCATGAATGCTATCAGTTACTCAATTAGTTCACTATTTCAAATGGCTACTAGCTTCAATGTTTAACTTCAACCATTTCACAAAAGTTAAAAGGTTAGTGGACTAAATTTATTTATGCTCATTTATAATTTTATTTACTTATTAGTAAAATATTAAACAATGGGAAAGAATTAACTTCTAACTTGAAAATAAAGGTAAATTATAGAAATTTTTTTATTATAATACAAATTAAGTATCTATTATCAAAACTATTGAAACAAATTAGAATTAAATTGGTTATTAATGCTTATAACTATTGATCTAAACAAGTTGAATCGCAAGATAAATAAACTTATAATATGTCATCTTTATCAATCTTCTTTTATTGACAAATATTCCTAAAATAATTCAATTTTAAGATAATTATAACAAAATTAATAAGCAAAATAAAACCTATAAATAAATAATTCTTTCCAAACTTTAAGCTGCATATTATTCTCAATATACACAATATAAAGAATCAAAGTAAAAATTAAGACAAACAAAATTGGAGGAAAATAAATAGGGATTAAAAACTTCTATAATCTTATTTGTCTTCCATTGTCCAAGGTATATGTCAATAAAATTTGGAATTTATTATAACTTGAAAATAAAGAAAAGATAAGAAAAATAAAATGTAAAAAGGAACTTAGCAATAAATTAAACTAAACTAAACTAAACTAAACTGCTAGCTCAAACTAAATGAAAAAACAAAAATAAGAATAAAACTCTTTTTCAAGAAAACAAAGGAAAAATAAATTGTAAATATGTATATACTATAAATAAAATAAAATAAAATAAAAGCTCAATCCATAGCAGGCTCTTCATTCTTCAGTATCATCGAGGATTATAAAGGTTCCTTTAACTTCATAATATATTGAAAGTAAGGGGACAATTACTATTCAATTCGTCTTAATCGATTTCCCTACTTCAAGGATAAATTATGTAATTTATCGTTGCTACTTTTTCTTGAGATTAAGAAAAATCATGACAATTTGTTCCCATAATAGCGAATGTGTTGTAGGCTAGATATCTCCTTACCTCTCTTTCTTCTCCTATACCTAAGGTTCTTTTGAAATTAGAGAGGGCTCTACTCTCTCTTACTTCTTAACTCTAACCTCTCCCTGCCTCTCCCTTGACCAAAGCATAAACTCGATTGACCTTCCAAACTAGTCTCATGTTTCTTAATCAACATATTTAGGTTGATGAAAGCCATTTAGTAACTTATAGTTAGCCCCAAAATAAAAACTACATAGTTTTGTTGCTAACCTAGTCAATTAAGTACTACCATAAAGGGCTTCCCTTATCTTAGATACCATCTATTAACATATTTAAGAAAAAATTAACTTTGGTTACATAATCATTGCTTAACTATAAATCACAAGTAAAACATATCAGTGAGATTGACCACACCATTGCTCCCCCTCCTTCTAACAGTTGTATATGAAATTAACTTATATAAATATCTTAAAAGCTAAAGATAGGAAATGAGGGCTTTTACTCTTTATGGATAATATATGCTCATTTACCTCAAAATTGAGATTTAAAATTCCTAAAGGATGTGATTACTAAAGCTCATCAAGGAATTTAACTTAGGCATTCCTATACTCCGACGCCATATACTCAGGTGTATAGAACCCTTATATATCTTAAAATCATTAAATAACATCTTAATTTGACTTCCACAAAACCTAAACTTGACTACATTCCTCCTTTCCAATTTCTTATTCTAATTCTCCTTAAACATGGTAAAAATCAAGAGAATGAGCTCCTTATAAGCAACGTTAAAAAAATGATCCATCTTGAGTGTTCTATAAACCTTAATATAACTAAAACTAATCATACCATCTCTAACATAATCTATTCTAAACTCCTATTTAATTCAAAATATTAGGTTCTAAGATATGGGGAGAGAGAACAAAGAAAGGGATACTTTTAAAATTTTAGCAATACAATCTACAATACAATCATGGCGCAAAATATGGATTATTTTAGGTTAAAAAGCTTTTAGACATAGCCTAGCTTATGGGCATGGACCAAATCTTAGAGCTTCCTATAAGAAAAGTTTTTTTAATTCATGACCAGGTATATAAGCATGTACCTAAATGATGGATCCTCCTATATTTAACTCCCTAATTATATGATTAGAAACATGAGTGTGTCCCAAGTCATGTTTAATAATATAATTAAAATATACACAATTTTTTGGCCTTTTATTGGATTGTTTGTTAGATGTTTCATCACCAATACTCTTCAAAGTTTCTCTTTAAGCTTATATTGCATGCATTTGTATTCATCCATATAAAGGAATAAGACATCCATATTTCATCTATAAAATCCTAATAAAAGAATTCCATAAACTTGTGATGTAGCTTTAAAGGAGATTAAATTCAAACATGAAGGATGTTTTGAAAACTATAGTGATCAAATTAGATGCTTTGTTGCAACAATAATAATTTACTTATAGCGAGTAGGTTTTCTGGTTAATTCATCACATTTTATTCATGAAATAGATTGGATTGATATTATTCTAGTTATATAAGAATAATTCTATTAGATATAATGTATTTAACTCAGTTATGACTATTGCAATTTTTAATAGTGATTAGGTAAGTCTTATAAAGGTGGTTCCTAAGAAAGGCGGATGAAACTCATTCCTATCGAGAAGAATAAATTGATACCATAGGAACTATTACCAATTGAAGAGTGTGCATCAACTATAGGAGACGAATGATGAAATCTAAAAAGACTAATTCTGTGTATATCTTATTGTTAAGATAAAATGCCCTCGGATCGGATACCGGTTGAATTTAATAGCCCGAAATAGTAATAACGAAAATATTGATAGACAAAAAATAAATGAGACAGAACACAAAGATTTACGTGGTTCGGTCAATGTGACCTATGTCCACGGCCGGAGGGTCAGCAATTTTTATTAATATGTGGAGAATGGTACAAAGGCTGGAACAAAAGACTCAGAAGTATACAGAGAGGATAGAAGATTTCAGGAAAGAATGAATGGTTTCCTCTAAACCTATCACCTTATTTATAGTTGATGTCCTGGTGAATCGTCGTCCAAAATCTTCAAGGTTGCAGCCATATTTGTTGAAAGAATGAACCAGCTGAATTGTTGAATGCATGAACTATGTTCGGTGCCTCCCTTGTAGACTTATAACAAGCAGCCACAATTGAATGCATGAAGATGCCAACTACATTTGAAACCATGCAACCAATCATTGTCTTAAGGAGGGGCCAATTCACATGCAACACTTGTCGATAAACTATTGGAATGATTCTTTGACAACTTGTTCTACTATTCCTTGGAAAATACTTAAGTTATCATCAAATCCATTACATATGAGGACTAGAAAAAGACTACGTTGAAATGCCCATATGGAACATTTGTTTGTGAAAGAACACCTTTCAGGGTGTGAAAATCACCAATGAAATTTAAAATTTGTATGATGACTATTTTCGAGGACATGGTTGAAGAAATTTCAGTGATATTGATAGATGAATTTTCTATTTTTGGTGTTTCATACGACTAATAACTCAAAAATTTAGAGTGAGCACATCATATATATAAGGAGACTAATATAGTGCTAAATTAGGAAACTTTCCATTTTATACTACAAGAAGGGATTGTGTTAGGACATAAGATCTCTCATTAAATGATATCAGTAGTAGAGAAAAAGTTAATGCTATTCATAAGCTTCCACCATCAACATTAATTAAGGAAATTAAGACCTCCCTTTAACAAAATGGCTTATAGAAGCTCTATTAAGCATTCATTTAAAATAACTCACCCCTAACCAACCTTTTTCAAAACTATGCGCCATTCAACTTCTCGTATTCTTGCTTAAGTACTTTTACACTTTTGAAAGGAAATTCAACTGAAGCTCTTACTAGGTAACACTGGATTAGAGTCTTCCGTTTGAGCTAATATATGATGCAAGTGATTTTGGTCAGTGTTTAGAAAAAGGAAGGATAAAAACTTCCAGCAAACATATTGGTTGGGTCGGTTGGGCCGGCCATACAAGGCCCAATCCCAGGCCCAGACATCGACGGCCCGGTCCAGGAGATAATCTCCCATGCAAAAGTAAAGACTCATGTAAAGATCTAAACCTAGCAGTGATCCCAGGTATATAAGGTACTGTTTCGCCATGATTCAGGTACGAGACAGAAAACCCTGCTTCTCTTTGTTTACCATCACCGAAACCCATACTTGCTTTCCAGGACACTATATTTACATAACTCTAACAATAATAGCACTTCCAATCAATGACGCATTCCATCACACCAACTCCTTTCATTTAAGCTACATTTGTCAATTACATAACTCATCACATTCATCCACCTCTTCTTCATCATTTCGACCTAAACTTAACCAACACACATTTTCTTCATTCTTCTTCATTAATTCACATCATACATGTATAGTTAACACCATAGAATTCATTTAGACCATCAATTCCAAAAGATATTCAAAATTTTACAAAGTTTCACCTAAAGGGGACAATTTAGGTTTTGACTTAAAGAACTCTCTCTATGACACATTTCATTCATCTAAACCATGTTTCATGCATTTTCAGGCATGGAAAACAACATATCTTAACACCAAACTCAAAATCCTAATGTAGAGAGAGATGAGACAAAATTTACCTAAACCTTCCTTTGATGATATCTTCACATCCTTTGATATTTTCTCAAATCTAATGAAAGGTTTGAGTTCCATGACCCCAAATTAGCTTAGAACACCTTGATTGAGGTTGAAGAATCAAAAACTTGGTGGAAAATAGGTGATGATAGAAAGTTGCTTCTTTTTCTCCTCTCTGATCTCCTTTCTTCTCCCTTCTTTTACTTTAAACAAAGTGTTTTAAGCCTTTACTAATGGGATGCACGACCTTACATGAAGAAGTGTCTAGAATATTGACCCTTCTTTGACCAAAATATGGTGAAATTACCTTTTTGACCTTATGTTGAATGAAATTACCATTTTACCCTCCAAACTTTCCTAAATTTACAATTAAGCCCAAAGTTTAGGAATATCCAAAAATTTTATTTTTATTTTGGTTCTTGGACTTTTAAGAATTATAATTAAGCCCCTTAACTTTATAAAATTACACATTGGTCCTTCAAGAATTGAGAAATTACTTTTAAGTCCTTTAACTTTTGACAATGTGCAATTAAGCCCTTATATACATCAACTTTTCCAATTAAGCTTTCTAAGTGTCCCACGAGTCTATAAATCATGTCTAATCACCCCTAAGGCATTAAAACTTATTTAATTTACCCACCATGGTCATTTCCATCCAATGGACTCGGTTTTATTCACTTAAAAACTCATATGTCGGAAATCTCCAAGATTAAGCATTATTGATGAATTCCAAGTTCATGTAAGGGCATATAACATTATAAATCATTAACATATACACCCAAATGACTTAAATACATATTTGAACTCATATACATCTATATGTATATGTCAATATACAGTAGTATCTCCAAATACAGTACAACACAAAAAGGCTTCGAAAGTCCAGCATTACATTATTCGTAGCTATTATAAAGGTGAACTAGAATGAGTTTAAAGCCTGAGAAAAGGCTAATGTATTGTCTTGAAATGAGAAGAAGTAGGATGATAGTTTTAAGACAAAGTAAAGTTGAAAATGAAGTTAAATGTGTCCTGGAATATGTTAGATGGAGTGTTTTCACTGGAAATGCATTTGTATTTTAGCCATATCCTTATCTATAGACATCAAAATGGGATGATTTTAAGTTTAGATTAAACTAGAGACATATGACTATATTTTTCATGAAGGAATCAAATTTTAATTATGGGTTTCAAAATTTGGCTTGAAGTTGAGTACATTGTACTGTTGCGATTTGGAAACAGTATGTAATATTTTAGGTATAACTTGCAAAATGATAAACCAAACTACATGAAATTGGTGTCATTAGAAACTTAATGCATAAAGAAACATTTGTTTAGAAGAATGTATTGCATAAATACCTCATTTTCTTTGTCAAAATGACCATGAAAAATTGATCCGAAAATTTGTTTTGGGAAAAGCTGGATTGAGGCTTGGATAAGGGAGTTGCACAATCGTGACAGAGGAGGATCAATTGGTGGTTGCACGATCATGTGCACTACTATTTGACAACTTTCAACGCCCTTCACTCTTTTGAACATTACTTTTTCTCCGGACCTCCAACTGGCTTGAAATTCGAATCAGAAGCTCCTCACATGTTGTCCTTTCTTTCCACCAAATTTCATTGTCATCTAAATTCACTAGGAAAGGATTGATAAGTGGTTGATTGAAGAACTTAGGAAGATCAAGGTTCGCAAGATATAATATATGAATGTATCTCCCTTTGGAAGTTATGAGTTGTTAATGATATAAAAGTGTTCTTAGAAATGCTAATATGATTGCAAGGAGATGAGTAATGTGTATCAAGTAAGAATGAATGAGAGTTTGGATATTGTGTGATCATATAATGTTAGAATAACATTGGTGAATGATTGATTGATAAGATTATAATAATCAAGTGTATTGAGCTGTGAACCTTAGTGCATGACTGAGTGATGAACTTAGAATAAATTAGTATCATTGAGGTGTCAAAATTTTGTATCATTAAGGTGCCAACTTAAATTCAAATTAGACACATATGAGTTTTGAAGTATGAATGATCATGAGATGGGAATAAAGGAAACATACCCAGAATAATCAAATTGAGCATGTATTATACATAACTGTTTTTTTGGAAATGATGTATTATACATAACACATATACATAAGTGTACGATTGAATGTTTATGTGATTTTGCAATTAGTAATGTGTGTGTAATGTATGTATTGCATGATGTGGATACACAGGATAGAATGTCCACATCTAGACGTTTCCGGATCATGGAAGCTAATGCTAAACTGGAGCGTATTGTGAGTTGACCTAGATGATCTCACTTTCATTGTTTTTTCTGTTTTAAATTTCTGTATTGAATTACTACTGAATGTGAATATGATTGAGACAATTTCGGACATTAATAGTCTGAGGAGTTTGATAAATGTGAGATCATAGGAAGTGCTTCATTGAATGTGAATGTGAATGAAATAAGTGATACTCAACAGTATTGTTGAATGTCGAACCAAAGTCCGATGATAAATGTGAATGTGAATATGAAACTGAAATTAAGTGATTGATTGAATATATGTGAATGTGATGCATTTTATTACATGAATGCATGACAACATAAAGGCTGTTGTGACCAAGTAGTAATCAAAAAAGAGCTTAAAGCTTAGAAAGTGACAAAGAGCTTAAAGCTTAGAATGTAGTAAGAGCATCTGGCTCACTATGCAAAATGAGTCATGTATCTCCAACGAATAGGAGACAATTATTAATGAGCCTGGTATCCACAATAGATACGGGACAATTACTGGCACTCGTTCACAACAATAACAATTAGAAGTGAGTCTCATGCACATTGCATATGTAATTTATATGTTTGTTTCAAATGATAAAATGAACTATTTGACTGCTCTGAATGTAAAATGTGGAATAAGTGATCAAAGTGTTATGTGATGCTATATGATTATTGATGAAATGATGTGCATTATATGATGACATGAAGTGTATGTGAATTTGAAGTATGAACTGTTGTGTTATGTGATTGAGTGAGCCATCAAGGATGGTCCGCTCATTGAGTTCGCAAAACTCACGCCAAGATTACAACATTATTTTTCAGGCTTGGAGAAGATCTCCAGTTAGACAAATTAGAGTCTAGGCACTTTATTCAAGTAAGAGATAGAGGTCGAGATCAGTTGTACCTGCATATGTCTACAATCTTTCTTTGTAAATTTTTTTAAATTGTATTCCGTAATTATTGTACAACATTCATGTGAATTGAAAAGTGTACTGACTGTATGACTAGAAATGTTTTGTACTGGACCCAAATGATTACTATTGGTTCAGCCAGATTTCGCTGATCCGGAACATCCTTGTTTTGATCCATATCCTTGAGTAGTTTTGGTTGCTGAA
>JAOQMR010113856.1:0-11508 GCA_027563865.1 Erythroxylum pelleterianum
ATTTGCATAATCACACAATAACTATAAATAAATTACCCACCTAATTAGCTTACAAAATCTAAGTCAAGCTCCCTTTTCCTCTTGCTCTTGGATTGGATTCCTTTAATTTCCTAAATAAAATCAAATTTCCCATTCAATCAAATTTCCAATAAAATTCATAAAGCTTTAAAATCACAAAATGAAGTAATTGCTAAATTAAGCTTAGAACTAACTTACCCATGGTCTATCTGAGTTAAAAAGACCAACACCTAGTTTAGAAATCCTAAAAATCAAATGGGTCTCCCAATCATCTTCTTCCTCCATTCATTCCCAACACAAAACACATCTTTTCTACTTCCTTTTTCAAACCAACAAGAATAAAATAGCATGGAACTTGCTTTAACAAGATGATTTCTCTTCTTTTCTTCTTCTTTCTCCCTTTTCTCTCTTCTTCCATGATTTTTCTCTTCTCTTCTCTCTTTTCCCACGATTTCTCTTCTTTCTCTTTGGCTCTCACGATACTCTCCTCTCTTATTCTTAAAACAAGACAATTTTATGTCTTGTTTTTCCAAGTATACCCCTCATTAGTCTTGTTCTCCCAATTTTGCCCCTTCTTCATTTATTGTGCTTCATCCACTAACTCCTTTAACCCATTAAAACACCATATTAATTCTAACACTTCATTTAAATTTCTAATTTCTAATTTCTATTCATACTTGCTAATTTAATGACTCAACTCTAAAAATAATAAAATCAATCAATCAATAATAAAATTAAAAAAATTGTAATTCTCGCCCCCCTAAAATAATTTTGTCCTCGAAATTCTTACTTGAGTCCAAGAAGAGGTATGGATACTTCTCCTTTATTGCCTCCAAAGGCTCCCATGTTCCCTCCTCTGTCGAATGATTCTTCCATAAGACTTTAACTAACTTTACAATCTTGTTTCTCAAAACCTTTTCCTTCGAATCTAGGATTTCCACTGGTTGCTACTCATATGTCAAATCCTCCCTTAACTGAACCTCAAAGGTTGAACTATATGTGAAGGATCCGGTCGGTACTTCCTCAACATCAATACGTGAAATACATTGTGAATCTTAGATAATTCCAATGGCAAAGCTAACTTGTAGGCTAAAGTCCCAATCCTCTCAATGATCTCATATGGGCCTATGTATCTTGGACTAAGCTTGCCCTTCTTACCAAATCTCAAAACTCCATTCTATGGAGAAGCTCTAAGAAACACATTATCTTCAACTTCAAATTCCACCTCTTTTTTATGTGCATCTGTGTAGCTCTTCATTCTGTCTTAAGCTGCTTTAAGCCTCTGTTTCACCATTTTAATCTTATCAACCGTGACATGTACCAACTCAGGCCCTAAAAGCCTCCTTTCACCTTCCTCATCCCAAAAAATAGGAGTTCTGCACCTCCTACCATACAAAGCTTCATAAGGTGCCATTTGAATTCCTGAGTGATAGCAATTATTGTATGCAAACTCAATTAAAGGTAGGTGATCATCCCACGAGCCTTTAAAATCCATAGCACAAGCTCTTAACATTGCCTCCAAAGTCCATATTGTCCTCTTTGATTGTCCATCGGTTTGTGGATAAAAAGAGGTACTAAAATGCAATTTATTTTCTAAAGCCTCCTCTTGTAAGCTTTCCCAGAATTTGAAGGTGAACCTAGGATCTCTATCCGAGACTATCGAACTTGGAATCCCATGAAGCATGATTATCTCATCCATATATTTCTTGGCCAAAGCATTTAAAGAATCTATCTGTCTAATTGGCAAGAAATGTGCTAACTTAGTCATCCTATCAACAATCACCCATATTGCATCATGCTTTCTGCTAGTCTTTGGCAATCTCATCAAGAAATCCATTGTAATCTTTTTCCACTTCCATTCGGGAATAGACAAGGATTTAAGCTTGCCTAAAGGTGCCTGGTGTTCAACCTTGACTTGCTGACATACTAAGCATCTTTTAGTATACTCTGCAACATCCTTCTTCATTCCTTTCCACCAGAAATGCTCTTTCAAATCTCAATACATCCTCGTACTCTCCGAGTGCATTGCATAAGGAGCATTGTGTGTCTCATCAAGAATCTCATCCTTCAGCTCTAACATATCTGGAATGCACAATCTATTGCCTATCACCATCAATCCATCTTCTCTTATCCATATCTCAGAAGGTTTACCACTTTTAATCTCTTCTCGAAGCCTGCTCAAATATTCATCTTGTTCTTGCAATTCCCTAATCTTCGCATTCAATACTGGCCTCAATCTAAAATTAGTCAATACACAATCAGGCTCAACTTGTCTCAATGTCACATTAAGTCTGGCTAATTCCTTCAGCAAAGGAAGGTCCACTGTTTCCACATGTGCCATAGTGGACTTCCTACTTGGTGCATTCGCTACTACATTAGCTTTCCCTAGGTGGCAGTTTATCATCAAGTCATAATCTTTAAGTAGCTCTAACCATCTTCTTTGTTTCAAATTCAACTCCTTTTGGCTCATCAAATACTTAAGACTCTTGTGGTCTGTAAACACTCTAGTAGTGACTCCATACAAATAATGTCTCTAAATCTTCAATGAAAAAATTATGACAGCCAATTCCAAGTCATGTGTAGGATAGTTCATCTCATAAGGCTTTAATTACTTAGAAGCATAGGCAATCACTTTATCTCCTTGCATCAACACACACCCTAATCCCTTCCTTGAGGCATCACTGTACACTATGTATCCATCATCACTGAAGGGCAAAGTCAAAATTGGTGCAGTTGTGAGCCTATTCTTCACTTCCTCAAAACTGCTCTGACACTCCTCTGTCCACACAAATTGCTGATTCTTCCTTGTCAATTTGGAAAATGGAGCTGCTATCATGGAAAAGCCCTCCACAAACCTTCTGTAATACCCGGCTAAACCCAAGAAACTTCTCACTTTAGTTACATTTTTAGGTGCTTCCCATTTCACAACCGCTTCTATCTTCCTTTGATCCATATGCACCCCTTTTTCTGAAATTACATGCCCAAGGAACACCATTTTCCTTAGCCAAAATTCACATTTATCAAATTTGGCATATAACTCTTCCTTCCTCAATGTCTTCAAAGCAAGCCTCAAATGTTCTTCATGCTCCTTGTCACTCTTGGAATAAACCAATATATCATAAATAAAGACTATGACAAATTGGTTTAAGAAAGGCCTGAAGACTCTATTCATCAAATCCATAAAAGCTGCAAGTGCATTTGTTAACCCAAAAGGCATGACCAAGAACTCAAAGTGGCCATACCATGTTCTAAAAGTAGCCTTTGACACATCGGTCTCCTTTATCCTCAATTGGTGATAACCCGATCTCAAATCTATCTTCGAAAAGACTCTTGCCCCTTGCAATTGATAAAACAAATCATCTATGCGAGGGAGCAGATATATATTCTTAATAGTGACATGATTGAGCTTCCTATAATCCACACACATTCGCAATGACCTGTCTTTCTTCTTCACAAAGAGGACCAGAGCTCCCCAAGGCGAAGAGCTCGGCCTAATGTAACCTTTCTCCAACAACTCTTTTAATTGCTCCTTAAGCTCCTTCAATTCTGCTGAAGCCATTCTATAAGGCAGAATAGATAATGGCATTGTGCCCGAAAGAAGTTCAATAAGAAATTCAATTTCCCTAGGTGGCGGTAGTCCTAGTAATTCCTCAGAAAAGACATCCGGGAATTCCTTGACCACTGGTATATCTTCTAACCTCCCTCTATCTGCCTTTGTGCCTATCACATAGGCCAAATATGCTTCACATCCCTTCCTCATCATTCTCTCTGCTGTCAGAACCGAAACAAACCGAGGTGGACTGACTTTTCTATCTCTCATAAATACCACTTTTCTTCCATTATCTAACTCGAACTTCACTGTCTTCTGCTTGCAATCTAAGTTGGCATGATACTTTTCTAACGTATCCATACCCAAAATCACGTATAATCTCTCCATCTTCAAGGACATCAAATCCACCACTAATTGTCCTCCACTAATACATATCTCACAATCTTTATAAACTTGACTAATAATAATATACTGGCTAATTGGAGTATGAACCATCAAAGGAGTACCCAACGGGCTCAAATTTCTCCTATGCACAGTTCTACTCGATGACACAAATGAATGGGTTGAACCCGGATCAATCAAAACAATTGAATCATCATCAAATAATTTAACCATACCTGTCACAACTTCTAGAGCGGTCTCTGCATCCTCCCGTGTTATTGCAAACACTCTAGCTGGTGCTTGCCCCCTTGATCTTTCTGGAGGATTTACTTTCTTAGCCGCCTCAGAGCTACCCACTTCAGTTGCAGTCTTGTCCCCCACTGTCTCATTTCTTTTTGAAGCTTGCACTTGTGTTCCCTCTCTTCTTGCATACTTTAGAAACTCTCTGGCCATGTGTCCTTTCTGTTCACAATTGATGCATGCTCCCGTCAATCGGTAACATTCCCCTCTTTGAAACCTTCCGCAGTGTTCACATTTGGGAATGAGTGGCTTATCTCCATCTCCTTTTCTATTTCCTCCCACTGTTGAGGCTTGATGAGAAACAGTAGAGGTCCTTATAGGTCTAGGTCTGCTTGCACCACTACTCATCTCCTCAGACTGCACAAGGAAAGCCCTGACACTCCTCTCAGGAATAGAAGTACCACCTCCCCTCTTGAACTGTTCTTTTCCCTTTCTCTTTTTATTAACAACATTCTTTATGTTCTCAATGTTTTCAACCCTCAATGTTGCTTCAACCAGCTGTTGAAAGTCCCAGAAGTTCTGCACCACCACTTTTTTCCTAATGGTTAGATGCAATCCTGATTCAAATTGACGGCACTTAGCAGCCTCACTCAGCATCATCTCAGCTGCATATCGTGATAATTATGTAAACCGGCACTCATACTCGCTAACTGTCATCTCCTTTTGGGTGAGACTTAGGAATTCCCTCTGCTTTTGTTGAATGTACACCTCAGACAGATACTTCTTCTTATAAGCCGCGAGGAAGTTTTTCCATGCCAACACTGTCGGTTTCAATTGACTTCCCGGTACAAACTCCCACCAATGCAAAGCATCCCCCTGAAGCAGGCTTGCAGCATAAACAACCTTCTCATCATCTTCACATTCCATCTGCTCCAATACCCTATCTGTCATCCTCAACCAGGTCTTTGCTTCTTCAGGATCGATGGCCCCATAAAAGTCCACTGCTCCATACTTCCTTAGCTTGTCAAACTGTTTTCCCTTCTTAACTGGGGCCGAAGCAGAAGCTTGCGGTATCTGACCCATAGCCTGGAAAAAGGCTTGAGTAAATTCCTGAAACAATCTCTGATCTAAGGTAGGCATTTGCTTTGACGGAACAGGCGACTCTTGCATCTGTGATCAAATAGGCTCACTACTTTGTCCTAAGGAAGCCTCAACATTTTCTGAGGTTACCGACTCATTGGTATTCTCCTCCCTTGGTGGAGAGTCAGGTGCAACAGACCCTTGCAAAACTCCTCGTGTTCTTCTACGAGGTATCATCTTACTCCTTCAATAAAAACACTAATGATTAGCTTACATTTCATTCTAATCTTAGTTCCTATATGTATGCATGATATGCATGTCCCTTAATGAAACCAATCAATTCACAATGCAATGCATTCTTAGCCTAGGAAAAACCTAAGCTCTGATACCAAACAATGTTGGACCTCATTTCCGGGGGCCAACATTCGGAGTTACAAAACGTGAGCAAACTAATTCTTCTATTTCAGAACAGATTTTGGGAAACTTCTAACCAAAATTTCCATTCGACTTCTTCATAGAAATTGCGACTATAAATTTCTAGTTTGTTTTGAAGAAGGAATCATCTCAATTGGAGCTCTATAGCTCAAGATATACTTAAAAAGCTAAAGCATGTACATACCCCAATCATGCTCTCTCAACCGACCCTTCACTTTCTCTCCATAAAACTTATTCAAATCAACTCCAAAAGATCCAATTTTCATAGAGAGATTAAAAAACGATGTTAGAAATCCATTGCTTTAAGAATCACTTCATTTGGAGGTCGGATGAGGAAGTTATGCCCGAAAGAGTCGAACATGTTTATACTCTCAAACCATTTGTTCCTATCTTGGCGCGATTGCTATAACTTTCACTATAGGAGTCAGATTGAGTTCGTTTTTGGACTAAATGAAAGAGAACATCGAGATATACAACTTTCATGAAGAATTAGAAGTGAGATTAGGCCTATAGAAGGGGTAAAAATGGAACAGAATAAGGAAGCAAAAGGTCATACTAAGACGATGCTGACGTCATACTAAGACGAAAGCAAAACTAAGGCAGATCAATAAAAAGGGCATAACTTTCACTAAAAATATCGGTTTAAAGTCATTCAAAGACTTTTTCGAAGAAGACTTTTAGTCCTACAACTTCTGTGAAGACCTAAAAAACAAATTTTGCCTCTACCTCTATAAGGATTAAAACTTCCAATCAATGTAGTTGTCCTGAAAGTTTACCCTATACAGCAACACAAACTTCAAATGATCATAACTTCCAGTTCCGTTATCAAAAAATTTCATAATTTATAGCGTTAGAAAGCTAGAAAGATAAACTACAACTTTGATGAAGACAACTTTAGCTAATTCTACCTGGATCGATGCAGTTTTTCCTTTGAGTTCCGAACACAACCTCTACACCTATGAAAACTTGCAAAATGCAATATCTCTTCATACCAACCAACTACTTGGTACCCCTCGGTAACCCTTGAACCTCACCTCAAGTAATTCATCCTATACAACCTTTCCAACTTCTAACAAGCTATTTTAAAACAAACACCCATTTGCCATTTCATCAAAGAAAAATATGCACATACACATTCCTCTTCCACAACTATAATACTCAACTTATAAAATAGCATAATCATACACAAAAAGGAAATCCTTAAATTCTCATTCTCACTAGTAAGCAAAGTGCATATTTGAACAAGCTTTATCTACATGTCAACATACACATCACTAAATTAGCACTAGATACAAAATAAATGAGATGCTTAATGTTTGATATGCTTATAAAGCTATCCAAAAGTCTAGCCACTAACTTAGTTACAAAAGTCTCTAATATCTTGGAGTTTCCGATGCCTTGCAAGGTTCAACACTCGTCTTGTTTTGCACCTGAGGAGTGGAAAATATGGGATGAGCTATAAAGCTCAGTGGCTAATAGATTTATAGCCATCGGCAATGAGCCATACAATCAAACATATATACACATATGTCTAGCAATTCAAACAATTCACAATTCATCTCACAACTTATAATTAAACAAATGTCGTCACATAGAGCATATCTTGAAATTACCTAGCAAGCATAACACTCAATTATCGATCATACTCGACAAATTAATGATGAAATGCACAACAAATGGCTCGAGAGTTCCGTGGAATGAAATGGAAAAACCGAAGTTTACACCGTGAACAAAACGAGTCCAATTTCACAGGATCTCGTGGCCTCAAGCGAGCAGCTGGGGCTATAGGTCAACGTGCATGTGACTAACGAAGCGGGTTCCTCTCTTGCTCACTCACAAACAAATTTATGCCCAATTCAATAAATCACAAATCCGTACTCTCATGCTTCTTTCATTTCACCATATTCTCATATTTTCATGCTTTTCTTCTTTTCATTCAATTCAAAATGTCATAACCTTTTTCAAGGTATAACATGTCATATTTCATCATGCATTTTTTAAATTTTCACAACAATTCAAAATTTACGCAATTTAAGCATAGACACATACATAGGGCATTTGCCTATCACACAACAACTATAAACATATTACCCACCGAATTTTTGCTAAAAATACAAGCTCAAGATTGTCTTTCCTCTCTCTCTTGAGTAAGGTTTTCTTGATTCCCTTCAAATAAACCAATTTCTATTTAATCCATATTCAAATGAAAGTTCATAAAAGTTCAAGAATCAAAGAAATGCTAAAATTGAATTTAAACCTAACCTACCCTTAACCCATCTGAGCTAGAAAAACCAAAACCCTAGCTTAGAAATCCAAAATCAATTTGGTTTCATCTTCCTCTTCTTTCTTCCTTCATTCCCAACACAAACCCTAGCCTCTATTTTATCCCTTCTTGAACCTAGCAAGAAGAAAGATGAAAGCTTACCTCTAACAAGTTGATTTCCTGTTCTTTTTCTTCTTCTTTCTTCTTCCTTCCAAGTTTCATATGATCTTTCTTCTTCTCTTCTCCTTAGTACATGTTTTTCTCTCCCTCCTTAATGGTTTTCACGACAACTCATTCCTCCTGCTTCTAATTTAAGACACCAAATAGCCTATTCTACCAATTATGCCCTTCACTTATATGGACTTTTCCATTTTGCCCTTGTTTTGTCTTTTATGTCTCTACTCCTTTAACCCACTTAAACACCACATTAATTCTAACACTTCTTTCTAATGTCTATTCATACTTGCTAATTTAATGACTCAATTTAAAAAAATAAGAATATTAATACAAATAAAAAATAATAAATCAATACTAAATAAAAAAAATTCGGGGTCCAACAGTATGGGTCAGTCCTAGCCATACTCTGATGGGTCGTCATATTTCACCTATAAAAGCACAATTGAAAAACAAGTGGTCAGGAGTTTCTGTTTCTATTCTGCACATAGCACATGTTCTTTCAATCTCTAGGAACTATAAATTGTCTTTTGTAGGCAATCTGTTTCTGAGGCTGAGCCAAGTAGTGAATGAGAATTTAGGGGGTATATAGTTCCTCCATATGAATGTCATCCAAGGTTTACTTGTGTTCGTCAGCCGTAAGAGGTCATAAATCTTCTGTGAAGAAAACATGCCATTCATAAGCAAATTCTGCATACCAAGGACAACCTCACTTTGATCTCCCAATTTGTCCACTATTTGATCTCGAATCCATGCCAACTTCTTCAATAAAGGTGAATCGCGTGTGCTAGCAATGCATTATTCCACTTCTTACAATTTTTCAAATCCAACCCTCCTTCTCTTTTCGATGTACATATAGTGACCTAAGTCATTCTATAGTGTCTCCCTCTCCATAAGAACAACCTGCAGCTAGTAATTATCCTATCTAAGATTGCTATGGGAACAGGGAATGCCTGTAATCAAAAAGCTAACACACCTTGGATAATAGAGTTAAAAAGCTCGATTCTACTCTCAAAGGATAGTGATTGCCCCTTCCAACCATTCAGAAATGTCTCAACTAACTAAATTAACATTGAGAACTGAGCTACAGAGACATTCATTGGAGCTAAGGGTACTCCCAAATAACGAACAAGAAAGTCTCCTAATAGGTAATCTGCCATCTGTCTTAAAAGTTCCTTCTCATACCCCTCCACTCTTACTATATAGATATTGGACTTCTGCACACTCACTTTCAACCCAGCAACCTTCTCCAATTCATGTAATACTCCCACTAAGATGCCTATAGAGGTTTGGTCCCCTTTTGAAAACAACATTAAGTCATCTGTAAAAGAAAATTGAGTTATCCCTAATTGTTTACACTTCGAATGGAAGTGAAATTGGGTAGTGCTTGTTCTGTTCTTCAGCATTCTGGATAGGTATTCCAACCTAAGTGAAAAAAGGGTAGGTGACATTGGGTCACCCTGCCTTAGTCCCCTCATCCTTTGAACCAACCATGTATAGTTCCATTCACTGACACCGAATAAGAAGAAGATTGCATGCATTCCATAACCCAACCAGTAAATTTAGAAGGAAATCCCAAGCATCTCATCATATTCTGAAGGAAACTCCACTCCACCGTGTCATAGGCTTTGGTGATGTCTACCTTGATCATACACCAAGATGAGATTCTTTTTCTTGTGTAATCCCTTACCAATTCCTGAGCAAGGAAAACATTATCCAACATACTTCTTCCAGGTATGAAAGCCACCAAGGCTGAATCAACTATATTCCTGATCACCCTAATCATTCTCTCATTCAAAACTTTTCTAATCACCTTATAAGCCACATTTAAGCATGCAATAGGTCTAAAATCCGTAACCTTAGGGGCAGTCTTCTTCTTCAGTATAAGGGTGAGGGTGCAATGGTTTATCTACTTTAGGTGTTTTCCTATTGAGAAGAATTCCAACACTGTTGCGATTAAACTCGGCCCTACTCTCTCCCATTATTGTTTAAAAATGTTGATGCATATCCGTCTAGTCCAGGTGCTTTTTCATCCTCTATATCAAACAACGCCTTCTTGATCTCTTCTTCCCTAATGGGGGCAACTAACCCTTCCTTTGCTTGTTCATTTAGAGTTTGTCCATTAGTGACCATATTAGCTTCTATCAGATACCTGGGCAGGGAAGTTCGAAGACGACCTTGGTAGAAGTTCATATAGCAATTCACCACTTCTTCCATTGAAGTAGCTGGGTTCCCATCGTCCCTTATTGTTGGACCCCGAACTTTCTCTTGGAAATTTGATTTGATTAAATAAAATTAAATGAAGAGATTAGTGTCGTATTTGAGTAATATTGCTGATGATGTTTGAGGTTGATGCATGATATGAGTATTTTTTATATATGTATTGTGTTATAGATGAAATTGTGCTTTAAGAAAATTTATGAGAAAAAGATTGAGGACTTAGAGATTTGAGTAGAATTGTATGAGTTATACAAGTTAAAGTGAATGAGTTGATTGAAAATTTAGTAGAGAATTAAGAAATAAAGAGAAAAAGTGTGAGAATTTGAAGAATTAAGAAAGTTTGACTTTTCGGGGATGAATAGTTGACTTTTGATTTAGGCAAAATTTGATAAAATGAACTGCATGAAACTTGTAGCTTTTGTTGAGAGCTTTCTAACGCCATAAAGTTTGCAAATTTGTGATATCGGGGCTAGAAGTTATGATCAATTGAAATTTGGATGTTGTTTAGGGTAAGTTTGTGTATGTTGTGTTTGCGGCAAATGTCGGACTGATATGGATTGAATTTGATCAAGTTTCCTTGTTGAATGTGGTAGAAGAAGTTTATAGCTTCAAAATATGATAATTCTGATTGTGGAGATCGAAAGATGTAAAATTTGAAAGTTTGGATATTGTTAGGTGATTTTTATCAGGGCAGGAACTTTGATCGAAAATTTGACTTAGCTAGAGGCTGAATTGATTTGTAAGTTCTTCATAAATATTGTAGAGTTGTCTTTTATCTTTCTAACGGTACCAAGTTTGTCAAATTTGGAGATCTGCATCAAGAGTTATGCTTTTTGGAAGTTCTGATGCTGGTTAGTGTGAAATCGATCGACCAATCACCTTTGAGTGTATTTTTGACCCCTTTAGAGACCGATTTTGTTGTTAAGTTCTTATGAAAATTGTAGATCGGCCTTTTCCTTTTCCGTAGACACCAAGTTTGTCCAATTTGGAGTTCGGAGTCAAAAGATATGAAGGTTTGAAGTTCGAATGTCAGATCAGGTGGCCGAGCTGTTGGGTCTTGAAAATTTTTATTTTATTTTATTTTATTTTAATTATTTATTTATTATTCTTTTGTTATTTCTTAATTATTGCTTTTAAATTGTTTTAA
>JAOQMR010113868.1:0-28105 GCA_027563865.1 Erythroxylum pelleterianum
AATTTCACTTTTGGTTCCTCAAGAGAACGACCCGAGGTTGCGCTATACGCAATCCTTGGTTAAAATTTTTGAAGTAACCCCAAGGTGACAATCGGACTAAAAAGTCTATTTCAGATGGCATGCCCCTACCAAGACAAACTTCAAGACAGCTTACCTCTACTATTTCTGGACAGATTTTATCGCCTGGAGGGTCAAAAAGGACCAAAAGGTAGGTACAGATGAAAAGCAGACTAATGGAAATAGACAGATTAATAGGAAAAATTGCTATAACTTTCCCTATAGATATCGGATTAAGGTATTCCTTATATGGTTTGAAAGAGAACTTCAAGATCTACAACTTTCATGCAGACCTCAAAGACAGATTCTATCTTCTAAAGGGTCAAAAATGGAGCAGAAGATAGGCCAGACGAAAAAACAGAAGAAGCAAAAAGCAAAAGAAACAAAACACAGAAGAAGCAAAAAGTAGAAGCAAAACATAGAAGATATGCCGTCATCATAGACCATATGACGTCATCACAGAAGAAGCAAAATATAGAAGAAGCAGAAAGTAGAAGAAGCAAAACATAAAAGATATAACGTCATCATAGACCATATGATGTCATCACAGAAGAAACAAAACATAGAAGTAGCATAGAGTAGAAGAAGCAAAACATAGAAGATATGACGTCATCACAGAAGAAGCAAAACATAGAAGAAGCATAAAGTAGAAGAAGCAAAACATAGAAGATATGACGTCATCACAGAAGAAGAAAAACATAGAAGAAGCAGAAAGTAGAAGAAGCAAAACATAGAGGATATGACGTCATCACAGAAGAAGCAAAACACAAAAGATACATCTTTCTTTATAAGGACCATAACTTTTAGTTCAGATGTCCAAAAATGTTATATTATATACCGTTAGAAAGATAAAAGAAAGACTTATAACTTTTTAGAAGACACATTTGCCTAATTCAGCCTAGATTAATCCAGATTTTTCCCTAAAGTCAAAACACGAATTTTTCCCTTATGAAAACTTAAAAAAAATGCAACGTACAATCTTTAGAGAGTCATGAGTATATTGCAAACATATTCCTTTTGCATCAAAAGTTAAAAGTTTTGCAAAGCTTTAGTGGGCATTTCAAGCCGGAAATACATTAATACATCAAAATCCCAAAATACAAAAGATACATGAACCATGCTTTGCTCAAAATGCAATTAAAGCCTTGCTTTACAAAACTTGCTTCTAATACAAAATAATCAAAACTAGGAGTGTTGCCTTGCCCCTTGACCTACTCGATATCCTGCTCATCACCTGAATGTGTGGGAGGGGATTGGGGGTGAGCTTGAAGCCCGTGGGTAACAATTTTATAATTTGTAACAAGCAAAAACATTCATAAGTCATTTTCAATGCAGAAATTCATATGTATGCAAATCATGAATGCATCAATCATATCAACTTGTCATGAACACATAAATATATCAAATGGTTTGAGTAAGTCCAAATCATGACGCACTACACATTTCCAATATAAAGGTCTTGTGTAGCCGTGAATTCTTGAGGGAATCCTTGAGGGAATTTCATGTCAATAGCCGGCATGCGGGAGAAGCCTATACTTGGGTTAACGTGCACGTGACAGTTCTTGAGGGATTGCCGCAAACCCACATAACACATAGATTTCAAAATCTTGTAAGCTTGATGCCCAAAATAACACATTCTTTTGAAAACTTGCTTTTTCACGTGCTTGTTATATCTTAAAAAACTATTTCCAAAAGTATGGTTTCATAATCATGCATCATTTCAAAGAATCATTAAAAAAATTTTCATAAATCATCACACAAATCATGTATAAGCATGTAACACAATCTTACAGCATTTAAAAACATTAAATGCACATGAATGAGTAGTTGCAAATTTATTTATTGTCATTTCTTGACAGAAAACTTTTGTTGGCTTATTACTTAACTATAAAAGCGAAACCCACCTTAAAGTCTTTGATTATGGCTTGTTCGAATATGTCTCTCCTCTTATCCCTCTTGATTCTCTTTTTAACATAAATATAATTTCCAAATCAATAGGAATTTTCAAATTAGAACTCAAAGAAACTTATGTATAAATTGATCCTAGAGCACTTAACACATGCATTTACTAAGATTTTGAAACCAAAACCCTTCTAAAAATCCAAAGCCTTAAAATGCTCTTACCTCAAATCTTCACCAAATGAAGAGATGCTTGGTTCAAAAGAAAGCTCTTATCCTCCTCTACCTTTTTCCCGTCTTCACAACACCTAAATCTCTCTAGAAGTCTTAGAAAAGATGGAACCCTAGCTCAACTCTCTTCTTTCCTCTCAACCACCAAAACCTCTCTTCTTTCGCTCGTTGGTTTTGATATTTCACTTCTTCCTTTCCCATTTTCGTTTTTCCCCTATTTAGGAAAAAGAAAACACTTCTTTCTCCCCATTTTACCCTTAATGATTGAGAAAAGTCCACCTTGCCTTTCCTTTAATGCCTTATGGTTTTTAAACTTAAGTGACTTGCCAAAATTGGCCTTACACACTCTCACTACTTTACTATTTCAATGCCCTTAGCTCATGTCATATTATCTTACCCACATTAACATGCTAATTAATCCCAACATACTTTAATCTAGCAAAACCCCAAAAATAGGTTAATCATGCTTATTATAAAAAAATTTCAGGGGCCAACATTTGGCCCCCTCTAAAAAAATGTCATTTTCAAAATTCTTACCTGAGTCATTGAAGAGGTGTGGATACTTTTCCCTCATGGCTTCCAAGGGCTCCGATGTGTCCTCTTCAATAGAATGGTTTCTCCACAGGACTTTGACCAGTTGAACCGTCTTGTTCCTGAGGACCTTTTCCATAGTGTATAAGATCTCCACAGGAATCTCCTCATAACTCAGATCATCTCTCAACTGAACCTCAGTGGTCTGAACGATGTGGGAGGGATCTGATCTACATCTCCTCAATATGGAAACTGAAAAATATCATGAATCTGTGATAATGTTGGTGGTAACGCCAACCTATAGGCTAGTGGTCTAATCCTCTCTAGAATCTAGTAAGGACCTACATATCTTGGACTTAACTTGCCCTTTTTGCCAAATCTTATAACTCCTTTCCAAGGAAATGTCTTAAGGAAAACATTCTCACCGACTTCGTACTCCATCTCCTTTCGGTGTGCATCAGCATAACTTTTCATTCTATCCTGAGCCGCTATAAGCCTTTACTTAACTAACTTGAACTTGTCTACTGTCATCTGAAGTAACTCTGGCCTTATCAATTTCCTTTTTCCTTCTTCATTCCAACATATCGGAGTTCTACATCTCCTTCCATACAATGCTTCATATGGAGCTATCTGAATGCTCGAATGGCACGAATTATTATAATCAAATTCGACCAATGGCAAATGCTCATCTCAAACTCCTTTGAAATCCATCGTACATGCCCTAAGTATTCCCTCAAGGGTTCGAAAGGTCCTCTCAGATTGACCATTTGTCTGAGGGTGAAAAGCAGTGCTAAAACTCAACTTGGTTTCTAAAGCCTCTTGTAAGCTTCCCTAGAATCTCTAAGTAAACTGAGGATCTCTTTTAGAAACTATAGAGTCCGGAATCCCATGTAGTCTCACTATCTTATTAATATACTTCTTCGCTAGTACATGCAGAGAATCAATTTGTTTAATTGCCAGAAAATGAGTTGACTTCGTCAACCGATCTACAATGACCCATATAGCATTATGCTTCCTACTGGTCTTGGGCAAACCCATCAGAAAGTCCATGGTCATCTGTTGCCATTTCCGCTCAGGAATGGACAAGAGCTTTAACTTGCCAAAAGGTGCCTGATGTTCAGCCTTGACTTGTTGACACACTAGACACTTACTTGCATATTCCGCTACATTTCTCTTCATGCCTTTCCACCAAAAATGCTCTTTCAGATTTCTGTATATCCTAGTGCTACATGGGTGCATGGCATAAGGTGCATTATGTGCCTCATCAAGTATCTCATTCTTTACTTCCTTGACATTCAGGATACAAAGTCTATTCCCTACGACCATAAGTCCATTATCCCTCACTAGCACTTCAGATTTCTTGCCATTTTGAATTTCCTCTCGGAACTTACTCAATTCTGCATCCTATGCTTGTAACTCTTTAACTTTCTCTCTGAGTATTAGTCTCACTCTGAAAGTAGCAACAATACATTCAGGTTCCTCCTGTTTCAAACTTATCCTAAGCTTAGCCATCTCCTCCAATAGCGACAGATAAATTGTTTGAACATGAGCTATAGAGAATTTCCTACTTAAGGCATCTGCTACCACATTCGCCTTTCCTGGATGGTACTCAATCAACTGGTCATAATCTTTGAGCAACTCTAACCACTTTCTTTGTCTCAAATTCAATTCATTTTGGCTCAACAAATATTTTAAGACTTTCATGATCTGTGAAAATCCTCGTTTGAACCCCATATAGATAATGTCTTCAAATTTTCAGAGCAAAAACTATTGCTGCTAACTCCAGATCAAGGGTCAGGTAATTCAGTTCATAAGGCTTTAGCTATCGCGAGGTGTAAGCTATTACCTTGTCTTCTTGTATCAACACACAACTCAAACCCTTTCTCGAAGCATCACTGTATACTGTATAACCCTTATCTCCCACAGGCAGGGTCAAGATTGGTGCACTAGTCAATCTGTGCTTAAGTTCCTTAAATCTTTTCTGACATTCCTCACTCTAGATAAATTTCTGATTCTTCCTCCATAACTTAGTCATCGGAGCAACTATCATAGAGAATCCCTCAACGAATCTCCTATAATATCCTACCAAATCTAGAAAACTCCTCACCTTTGTTACTGTCTTGGGTGTATGCCAATTTACCACTGCTTCAACCTTTTTTGGATCAACATGTACCCCATCTTTCAAAATCATATGCCTAAGGAATATCACTTTGTAAAGCCAAAACTCACGTTTGCTGAATTTGGTATAAAGTTCCCTCTCCCTCAAAGTCTGCAACACGATTCTGAGATGCTCTTCATATTTCCCTTCACTCTTGGAATCTACTAGAATGTCATCAATAAACACTATGAAATACTGATCTAAATATTCCTTAAAAACCCTATTCATAAGATGCAAAAAAGCGGCTGGAGCATTGGTTAATCCAAAAGGCATAACTAAAAACTCATAATGTCTATACCGTGTCTTGAGGGCTATTTTGCTTACATCAGACTCCTTGATTCTGAGTTAATGATAGCTTGACCTAAGATCAATTTTGAAAAAGACCCTTGCTCCCTGTAACTGGTCAAACATATCATCAATGCGAGGAAGAGGATACTTGTTCTTAATAGTCACCTTATTGAGTCTCCGATAATCAATGCACATGTGCCATGTTCCATCCTTCTTTTTAACAAACAGAACTGGCGCTCCCCATGATGACGAACTCGTCCTTATGTATCCCTTCTCTAGCAATTTTTTTAACTGTTCCTTAAGCTCCTTTAGCTCCGCTGGAGCCATTCTATAGGGTGGTATAGAAATAGATGCGGTTCTGGGAATCAAGTTGATGGCAAACTTGATTTTTCTTACCGGTTGCAAACCAGGTAAGTCCTCTGGGAACACGTCTGAAAATTCCCTCACAACTGGAAAATCCTCTAACTTCCCTTCATTCCCTTCAGTGTCCACAACATATGCCAAAAAGGCTTCATATCTTTTTTCCATCATCCTGTCAGCTAGCAAAGCCGAAATGATTCTTGATGATAGTGTTTTCCTGTCCCCTCCCAGGTCAAATTCCACCTCCTTAAGGCTACAATCTAACTTCGCATGATACTTATCCATGGCATCCATTCCCATTATGACATCTAGCCCCTTTAGATTTAGGGGTAGTAAGTCTACTACCAGTTGAGCACCCTTGATAAAAAACTTACAATCCTTATACACTTGACTTATAATCACATTCCTCCCTAGAGGAGTACTAATAATTAAAGGACTATCCAAAGGACTCAAATCAACATTATGTAACATCATGCTCGTAGAAACAAATGAATGCGTGGAGCCAGAATCAATCAAAACATATACTTCAGAATTAAGTAACTGAGCCATACTCGTTATAACTTCAAGTGTAGCTGCAGCTCCCTCTCTAGTCATATCAAAGACTCTAGCTTGTGCCTGACCCCTTGGCCTCCTTGGAGGAATAGTCTTCTTTGTAGCTCCAGAACTGCCCACCTCTGTGACTTGTTTGTTTCCCCTATTTTAGCTCTCCTAGGGGCTTGCAACTAGGACCCCTCTTGTTTTGCTGATTGGGGACAATCCCTAATCATGTGCCCCTTCTCTCCGCATCGGAAGCATGCTCTAAGTAACTTAAAGCACTCTCCTTTGTTAAGCTTCCCATAATGCTCACATTGAGGTTTTGTGTATTTGCTCCTCCCCGACCTTCCAGTTCCTTTTACACTTGAGGCTTGTCCCGAGACTACTTTTGCCTGCTTGTTCTAGATAAAGCCATTGCTTCCCACTTCACTCTAAGTATGGTAGGTCCTTGTACTCCTCTCAGGCCATGGAGTACTCATTCCCTTTTTAGTAGACTGCTCCCTGTTCTTCCTCTTCCTGCTTACTTCATTCCTGATATTCTCCAGCTTCTCAGCTTGGAGTGCAGCATATACTAATTGATGGTAGTCACAGAAATTATAGATCAGGACTTTCTCCTTGATCCCCAAATGCAATCCTCCCTCAAACTTGCGGTACTTATCCTCCTCATTAGCAACAATGTTGGCCGCATACTGTGATGATTGGGTGAACCCCAACTCATATTCACTCACACTTAGGTCCCTCTGTGTGAGATTTAGGAACTCTCTAGCCTTCTCTTGGATATAGACCCTCGAGAAGTATTTCCTCCTGAAAACCTCCAAAAAGTCTCCCCATGACAATACCGGAGGCATATCCTGACTGTGGGGCACTGATTCTCACCAATGAAGTGTGTCCCCCTGTAGCAAGCTCACTGCATATTCTAACTTTTCCTCATCCGAGCACTTCATCTGAATCAGAACCCTCTTGGTCCTCTTCAACTAGGCTTCAGCCTCTTTGGGATTTGTAGTCCCATTGAAATCTACAGCTCTATACTTGCAGAGCTTATCATACCGGCCACTCCTCTCCACTGGAGCCTGCATCGAGAATTGCAACCCTTGGCTTATGGAATATGTGAAAGCCTGAGCAAAGGCTTGAAAGAAACGTGGATCCATGGGATTTGCTTGAGACATAGGAGGAGGTAGTGGAGGCACCTTATGCTGCACACTAAGTGCCATAGGAGCTGGAAAATAATGTGTCCCTACATCTATGTGCTCCCTTGACGAGAACCAGATCGAATCATAGTTCCTCGAGTTCTCCTTCAAGGCGGCATTTTTCACTCCTTGAATAAATTTTTTTTGATAACCTTTAGTTCAAACAAAACGAAATTCAAAGTATGCAAAATAGCTCAAATCGTATAAAACAATTTCAAATCATGTAAAACAATTTTAAAAACAAAATCCATGCAATTTGCTTACTTAAAATAATGCATGTACGCTAAACCTAGTCGCTCTGATACCATAAGTGTTGGACACCCTGCCTTTGTGGGTCACAAACCTGACGTCCTAAGTGACATATAAACACCTATCCCACAAGGATGGCGTACCCCCGCTAAGACAAAGTTCAAGACAACTTACCTCTACTATTTCCGAACAGATTTTATCACCTGGAGGGTCAAAAAGGACCAAAAGATCGGTACAGATGAAAAGCAGACTAATGGAAAAAGACAGACGAATGGGAAAATTTGCTATAACTTTCCTTACAGATATCAAATTAAGTTGTTTTTTATATGGTTCGAAAGAGCACTTCAAGATCTACAACTTTCATGCAGACCTCAAAGACAGATTCTATCTTCTGAAGGGTAACAAAGGGAGCAGAAATAGGCTAGGCGACAAAACAGAAAAAGCAAAAAGAAGAAGAAACAAAACACAGAAGAAGTAAAAGTAAAAGAAGCAAAACATAGAAGATATGATGTCATCATAGACCATATGACGTTATCACAGAAGAAGCAAAACATAGAAGAAGCATAAAGTAAAAGAAGCAAAACATAGGAGATATGACATCATCACAGACCATATGACGTCATCACAGAAAAAGCAAAACATAAAAGAAGTAGAGAGTAGAAGAAGCAAAACATAGAAGATATGACATTATCACAAACCATATGACGTCATCACATAAGAAGAAAAACATAGAAGAAGCAAAACATAAAAGATATGACGTCATCACAGACCATATCACATCATCACAGAAGAAGCAAAACATAGAAAAAGCGAAAAGTAGAAGAAGCAAACCATAAAGGATATGACGTCATCACAGACCATATTACGTCATCACAGAAGAAGCAAAACATAGAAGAAGCAAAACATAGAGGATATGACGTCATCACAGACCATATGACGTCATCGCAGAAGAAGCAAAACACAGGAGATACATCTTTCTTTACAAGGATCATAACTTTTAGCTCAGATGTCCAAAAATTTTATATTATATACCGTTGGAAAGATAAAAGAAAGACTTACAACTTTCTAGAAGACACATTTGCCTAATTCAGCCTAGATTAATCCATATTTTCCCCTAAAGTCAAAACACGAATTTTTCCTGTATGAAAACTTGAGAGAGTCATGAGTAATTGCAAACATATTCCTTTTGCATCAAAAGTTAAAAGTTTTATAAAGCTTTAGTGGGTATTTCAAGCTGCAAATACATTAATACATCAACATCTAAAAATACAAAAGATACATGAACCATGATTTGCTCAAAATGCAATTAAAGCCTTGCTTTACAAAACTTGCTTCAAATATAAGATAATCAAAACTAGGATTGCTGCCTTGCCCCTTGACCTACTCGATATCCTGCTCATCGCCTGAATATGTAGGAGGAGATTGGGGGTGAGCTTAAAGCCCCTGGGTAACAATTTTGTAATTTATAACAAGTAAAAACATTTATAAGTCATTTTCAATGCAGAAATTCATATATATGCAAATTATGAATGCATCAATCATATCAACTTGTCATGAAAACATAAACATATCAAATGGTTTGGGTAAGTCCAAAACATGACGCACTACACATTTCCAATATAGTGGTCCTGTGTAGTCATGAATTCTTGAGGGAATCCTTGAGGGAATTCCATGCCACTAATAGGCAGGCGAGAGAAGCCTATACTTGGGTCAACGTGCATGTGACAGTTCTTGAGGGACTATCGCAAACCCACATAACACATAAATTTCAAAATCTTGTAAGCTTGATGCCCAAAATAGCACATTCTTTTAAAAACTTGCTTTTTCACATGGTTGTTATATCTTTAAAAAAACATTTCCAAAAGTATGGTTTCATAATCATGCATCATTTCAAAGAATCATTAAAAAAACAACTTTTCATAAATCATCACACAAATCATGTATAAGCATGTAGCACAATCTTACAGCATTTAAAAACATTAAATGCACATGAATGAGATAGTTGCAAAATTATTTACTGTCATTTCTTGACAGAAAACTTTTGTTGGCTTATTACTTAACTATAAAAGTGAAACCCACCTTGAAGTCTTTGATTATGGCTTGTTCGAATATGCCTCTCCTCTTGTCCCTCTTGATTCCCTTTTTAACATAAATATAATTTCCAAATCAATAAGAATTTCCAATTGAGAACCCAAAGAAACTTATGTATAAATTGATCTTAGAGCACTTAAACCCATGCATTTACTAAGGGTTTGAAACCAAAACCCTTCTAAAAATCCAAAGCCTTAAAATGCTCTTACCTCAAATCTTCACCAAATGAAGAGATGCTTAGTTCAAAAGAAAGCACTTATCCTCCTCTACCTTTTTCCCTTCTTCACAACACCTAAATCTCTCTAGAAGGCTTAGAAAAGATGGAACCCTAGCTCAACTCTCTTCTTTCCTCTCAACCACCAAAACCTCTCTTCTTTCTCTCTTTGGTTTTGATATTTCACTTTTTCCTTTCCCATTTTCGTTTTCCCCTCTTTAGGAAGAAGACAACACTTCTTTCTCCCCATTTTTCCCTTAATGATTGAGAAAAGTCCACCTTGCCCATCCTTAAATGCCTTATGGTTTTTAAACTTAAGTGACTTGCCAAAATTGGCTTTACACACTCTCACCACTTTAATACTTCAATGCCCTCAGCCCATGTCATATTATCTTACCCACATTAACATGCTAATTAATCCCAACATACTTTAATCTAGCAAAACCACAAAAATAGGTTAATCATGCTTATTATAAACAAAATTCAGGGGCCAACAAGCATAATTACAATATCTAAAAATCAATTTCATAGTATAACATATAAAGCCCCAAATTTAAAAGAAGAGTGATAAAATAAAGTAGTCAAATTTGAAACTTTAAACCCTAGGTGATGACCTCATCAGTGTCCAGACCCTAAGTGTGGAATCACCCGCAAGCATGGATGGACTGCATCTAAAATTTTTTAATTTAAAATTATTGTTTTAAATTTTAATTTCATAAAAAAAATTAAAATTTTGCTTCATTAATTTAATTGGTGACAAAAATAATAAAATTATAGATATATTAAGATATCAAATAAAAATGAAATCTGAGTCCATTTATTTTTATTAAGATTACTATTATTTGAGCCCATGGCTTTTTTAAATAAAAGCCTACAAATAAAGAGATAAAAACTATAACATCCCGTTACCCATGTGAGGGCGAAAATTGTGAATTATGAGAATTTATGAGAAATTAGAAAAACGCACATCATGCATTATTAATTGTGACATGCATATTTTTGCACATTAATATGATTGTACATGCGTTCATGATATTTTCTGGGTATAATTGAGTTATTAATGCGATTAAAAATGTGATTTGGCAATTTGGGTAATATTTCGGACATTTCAAAATTTTGGTGTAATTTTTGGACTAAAGAAAATATTGAAATTTGGACCATGGATGATAAATAGCTTATGTATATGTGTGACTCATGGCAGTATGAAATAGTGACACATGTAGGGCTTGCAATATAGCCACGTCGTGTATGGATTTCGGTGTAACTCTTTCCTCTGTTGTTATCTCTTCACTGAAAACAATCTTCTTCTGGTTTTACCAACACCAAACATTATTCATTATCGTTGTGTCTGTGAGTTACTCTCACTGCTAGGAAATGTCAAGTAAGTTATGTTTTGAGCTTTACTGAGTTTTGTAAATGATGTTGATGACGAGTTGTTGTCATCGCATATGCATACATTGTTTATTTTAGTGCCTGAGTATAAGCTTGATGTTTGAGTTGTGTTTCGAATGAGTTAGAGGATTGATTGCAAGTTATTGGAGTTAATTGACGTTAGATTGAGTTTCGGAAAAATTACAGTAGAGTGAGAAACTAGAAAAGAAATCAAGGAAGATGAGTTTCAGTGATCATACATCGCGGCGTCTATTTTTGTTCTCGCTGCGACGCATTCCTCTTTGTACGTTGCGACGTGTGACTCTCCCTTGAGCTCGTTGTGGTGAACATTGTAGAAAAATCTGAGAAAAACTGATTTTTGGGTTGTACGTCGCAACTTCATTTTTCTCCTCATCGAGGCGAAGGTCCCCCTTGACAGCTCCGACATGCTTTCGTATTTCGACCATAACTTTCTCTATACTTATCCAAATTGGGTGATTTTTTATTTTTTTGCATACTAGAGACATAGAGCTACAACTTTTATGAAGAAATGGAGTTTTAATTCTGTCTCTAAGGTTTTCAATTTTTGTGGGAAGTTGAGGTAAGAATTCTGTTGGAACTTAATAACTGTCTAAGATATTTTGAGTATATCTCTTGGTATACTGATCCAAATTAAATGATTTAGGTGCCCTTAAAAAGCTAAGAAATGGGAGAACAACTTTACAGAAGAAAGTGTTGTTGAATTTGGTCATTTACCTTATCTGATTTAGTATGGAAGTTGACCTATGTGTGTATTAGAGGAAAAATCTGAAGTAGTCAATAAAGCTATGAAATTGTGGACATGGTTTTGTCTCGATCCAATTGTAATTATCCATGGTATTAATGAGGGCTTTGATTTTTGAATGATTTTGATAAGGATCGCAATAGAGTATCCCAGAATTGTCATTAAACATGCATTGTACATACATTCTCTATATTGATGTGCATAAAGGAACCACGTTTGAATTTGTGCAAAAATGTGATAATTGCAAATGTGTTTTGTATATTTTTAGAGAGGCACATCAGACGCCCGTCAGACATTGCCGGACCATCCAGGCAATAGCTTATTGGAGCGTACTGTGAGTAGACCGAGATGGTCCTGCTTTTATTGTTTAGTTTATTTGGAATTTCGTATTGATTAATTACTGATTGGTTATATAAATTGGTTTGCTTATATTGGGTTCCGGACAGAGGTACAATGATTGCGATATTTGATTTGGGATATTGAAGTGCTACTTGAATGTGAATTGGTCAAACTAAGTGTATTGACGTGATTGCTAAGTATTTTCTGAATGCGTATTTGCATGTAAGTGAACATATGATTCTTAACTTAATGTTGAATGCCGGACTAAGGTCCGATGATCGATAATATGGGGATGTGATTGAATGGGATCGTGCAGATGTGATTGATGCATTTCATTTCATGAATGCATGAAACATAATGGTAGTTGTGATCAGACTGGCCAACGATCAGAGCTTAAAGCTCAACGAGTGAAAAAGAGCCTCGAGCTCGAAGGGAAGTAGTGCATACCCAAAGGGCTCTCCTACCCCTAAGACGCGTTTAACTTTTAATGAGCCCTTTATGGGACAGCTTAGGCCCTCAGTCACAACAAAATAACAAACGAAAAATGGGTCTCATGTGCACTGCATATGCATACTATGAGTGATCAAATTGTATTAAATGTAAAGTGTGAAATAGGAACTGAAATATGAAATGTTATGAATGTGAAATATGTGTTATGTGACTGGGTGAGCCATCGATGATGGTCACTCACTGAGTTCACAAAACTCACCCAAAATTTGCAAATATTTTTCAGGATTCTGAAGAATACCCATCAGGCAAGTGGGAGTATATTTACTGCATGTGAGTGAAGGAAGAGGTCGGGATCAGTTACGTTTGCATTGTGTATTTGATTATTTTGTACAACTTGTGTATTCCGCAATTTCTATGAAATGGTGTTTTGTAATTATAGTGGGACCAATTGGCTATTGAAATTTGCTTGATTGTAATGTGTTAATTGATGGAAGTAGTCCCATTGGTAATTGATTTTTGCTTATGCTTATAGTATTACAAAAACAGAATTTTTGGTATACCAAATTTTGAATGTTTGAGTGCTTTAGCACGCCACTTTCGCGGGCACGGACTTGGATATCACCCTCGATGTCTGATTCGGGTCTTGCGGGAGTGGGGTACTACAAAAACTATATGCTTAATTAACTTTTTTATTTAGATTTTTCTACCCTTTTGGCTTTTTCATCACACAACTTTTTGGCTTTTCTTCCCCTAACTCCACAAGGACTACCACACCCAAAGCGAAAAACAATAATCTATATTGAACACAATTGTGAAAAGGATTCCTCCATAGGCCTCACCCTGTTCTAGTGCTGATAGGTAAATTCCCACTTCTTTTCTTTGGAAGAATGAGTAGTACGTATAATTTAGAGATGGGTTCTTGTAAGTTATAATAGAGTTGGTAAAGTTTTAATCTTTACATTCTTTTAGAATTTTAGTGAAGACGCAAGATAAGATTTCTCATTGTAAATGAAAAATCGTAGCATATAAAGTCGTAAAAATGAACAAAAATAGTACAAGCCGTCTAGCACTAGTGATAATAGAGATAAAAGAAGTACCCTAGAAGCCCTTATGAATAAAAATAGATGGGCTCAGATTTTATTTTTTATTTAATATCTTAATATATCTATAATTTTTATTTTTTTGTCACCAATTAAATTAATGGGGGCAAAATTTTAATTTTTTAATGACATTAAAATTTAAAAAATAATTTAAATTAAAAAAATCAGTAATATAAGAGTACTTTAAATATTTTGCCCCTGCTCAAAATAATTTATGGATCCGTCCCTACCTACAAGTCCCGTAGAAAGGTGTCGATACGACGACTCGACTTTCATGTACTAGCATCAAGGGTACGGGGGTCGCTTAATTATAATCAGTTGTGCCCAGCATACGATTGGTCAATCGTTTCCTCACCAATCATAAAACAAGTCATATACAATAATTAAGTACAAAAATCAAGACACTATGCCTTTATTTATCGGTCCAACCTATAACATGAAACCTTATTATGGCTTTAAGCCAAAAGTGTAGCACCCCACTTCCGCAAGACCCGAACCCGACATCGACGATGTTATCCGAGTCTGTGCCCGCGAAGGTAGCATGCTAGAATATTCAATCATTCACAAACTGGTATAATTTTTTTAAACACTAACATAGACAAAAGTCCATTTTCAATTTGAGCCAAATAAAGTTAAAAGTCGATAGGGTGATATTTTCAATTAAATAGCCAATTGAGGCCCAATTTCATTCATAACACTTTTGAATCACAAACCATTCCATTTTGGGGTCGTCTGGGCCCATTTCATAAACAAACACTTGCAAACATTTTCAATTGCCAAAAATTGATATAATATAAAAATCCGCATGTCATTAATCCCATTTACAAAGATTCTCATACTGCATCACTTATTGCAAATTGAAATGTTCAAATATACACTGTACAAAATTGCGGAATACATTTTATACAAAAATCCTAAAGCAAACACGAATTGATCCCAACCTCTAACTTTCCCTTGAGAGCAGTAAGTCTACTCCCGTTGCATAACGGGGTATTCTTCTGAATCCTGAAAAATATATGCAAATTTTGGGTGAGTTTTGCGAACTCAGTAAGTGACCATCATTGATGGTTCACCCAGTCACACAACACAAAATTTCATTCGCATTATGCCACATTTCACATTCATTATTACACTTCACATTCATATTCAATACAGTTTCACATTCAATACAATTTCACATTTTCATTTGATACAGTTTCGCATTCCCATTCAATACAATCAAATCAATCATTCCCATTCAATACAATCAAATCAATCATTCCCATTCAATACACTCATATCAATCATTCCCATTCAATACAATCAAATCAATCATTCCCATTCAATACACTTAAATCAATCATTCCCATTCAATACACTCAAATCAATCATTCTCATTCAATACAATCAAATTAATCATATTATGCATATGTACATGAGACCCATTTTCCATTTATTTCTTTGTTGTGACCGAGTGCCTAAACTGTCCCGTATCCATTGGATATCGGACTCATTGATAACTGTCCTATATAGGGCTCATTGAATGTTGAGCCTGAGGCTCTGAATCACTATCTGAGTACGAAGCTCATTTCCACTCGTTGAGCTTTAAGCTCTAATCGGTGACTACTCTGGTCACAACTCCCGTTATGTTTCATACATTCATGAAATGAAATGCATTGCTCACATTTGCATGCACTTATTCAATCATAATCACTGATCATCGGACCATAGTCCGACATTCAACGCATAGTTGAGAATTCACATTTTCACTTGCATGCATATCCAGAAAACACTTAATAATCACTTCAATACACTTAGTTCGACCAATTCACAAACAAGTAGCACTTCGATATCACAATTTCCAATATACATTCATCGGACCTCCTGTTCGGAATCCATATTCAATCACACTCAACATAACTATGCAATAATCATTCAAGTCATAACATGACCAAATAAACCATTAAATAAGACCATCTAGATCTACTCATAGTACGCTCCAAATTAGCATTTGCTTTCATGATCCGGAAACGTTTAGATGCGGATGTTCTATCCTGCATCATCAATATGCAAAACACATTTTTCACACACATCACTAATTGCACAATCATAAAACCAACCAATTTTTCATACATAAATATGTATACTATATAATGCATGCTCAATGACAATCCCGGGTATATGCTATACACTCACACCATATGCCCATTCTCAAATCATGATTCAAATTGTCTAATTTAACTTAGACTTACACTTCATTTTCATATGACCATTTCAAATTATCCCTTCAAATTTGACTCTTTAAGAGTCTAGCATATTCATAAGCTTGCATTTCAAGAACACTTGCTCATTCTATATTATAACTCAATTTCCCGTCATTTCTTTTCTAACCTCATATGATCTCGTAAGATCCCATTTTCTTTCATAATTAATCACTTAACACTTATTACTCAATTCCCTTGAATGACATTACAATCATATATGCCCTTGCACTAAAGTATGTTCATTTGAATTTTATGAAATTCTAGCTTTCTAACTCTTCACTTACAACACTCAATTCCTCATGCTTAGCCCATCATTTTAAGTGCAATACTCATCAAGTATCCATTATTCTAACTCCCTTTCAACTTTACATCATTCATAACCAAATTTTAACCCATTATTGTTCATAAACACCAATAACAAAACATACCCATACATAAGTATTCATCATCAATTTCCTTCACACAATCAACTTCAATTCCATTTTCACTTTATGTCCAACTCTCACCTAAATCCTTCACATTTCAAGACACCAAATTAACCCCTTTATTTAGTTTTATACTCATCTCATATCATCACAAGGCACCAAACACAAAATCACATTAATTCATCAAGAAAACATAGCAAAACCCATTAAGCATCCAAATAAATATCATTCACTCACATAATCCAACATTATGTCCCTTTCTAGTCCATTCTTAACATTTAACTCATCCAATCCCTTTTATGCCTAGATCATCTTTTCTATTGCAAATCTTCATCAATCCTTACCTAATTTAATTCAATAACTCACTCTTAATTAAATTAAGAGCTAAAATTTATCATGATCCCAAAACATGGCATATATCAATATCCATTCGTAAAAACATTCTATACTCATCCATGCATTTCTTTGAAAACCAATTCATCTCTAAGCCTTTCTATACCTTTACATGTAAGTATCACTCATTCTACATATACATAACAAGATATGAACACACCTCATCATCATCCATAACACAAACATAACCCTTGCACAAATCAATTCAACACAACTCTAGTTTAAACATCATGTAAGCTTAAAATAACCATGCCTATGACATTAAAACCATAACTTACTTGGTTTGGCTCTAATCACTTCAACCTCTCACTACACCCTAATTTCCCTTGCATCCTATGATCTTCATCTTCTAGGAGGTTAAGCTAGGTTTTTCTTAACTCAACTTAAAGAGACAACAAGATGGAAGTATTAGGTAGAAGATGGAGCAAGGTTTTAAGCATTAAATCACCAAAGCATGAGGGAGATAAAGAGAAGGAGAGAAGTCACGAAAATAGGGAAGAACAAAGAACAAAACACCAAATGAAGGAGAGTGTCGTGAGTGGCAAGAAGAATGACTTCAATGTAATTAAACTTAGGTTAAACAAATACATGGCTAGCAAATTGCCACATGTCTTGATACATGTCAAGTTTCAAGCCCTAAATTCTTACTCTTCTTCATACATTAAGCAATTCAAATTCAAGTCCTAATGAATGAAACTTGTCCATCATTCCTAAATTCATGTATCACAAAATTCCAATACCATTTAACAATAAATTCTACTGTCAATTATCAATCGGTCTGCCACTTGGCATTTTTCCTAGTCCAAATTTTTCCCCAAAAAATTTCAGGAAAATTTCATAAAATTCTTCAAAAATACAAAATTAACAATTTCACTTTCCAAATCAATTTCCAATAGCCATAGCTCACAATTCTCAAGCAATCACATTTATTACCAATTATACCCGAAAAATGTCAATTGAGTGCATGATCAATGATTTTAATGTGTGCAATAATCCAATTCATCAATGTGTATCCAAATATGATGCATTTTTATCATAATCTCGCTTAAGACCACATGTACCAAATTTAAAATGATCAAAAATGCGATTTACTAACATTGTCCCGAGGATGTACGTTAAACGGACTTGCTTGTCCGTTAAACGGACATAGACTAGCCAAGCAATCCAAATTCTCCCGAGAAGGTCCGTTAAACGGACCTGTATGTCCGTTAAACGGACATGAGCCATCCAAATTGTTCCAATTCACCCGAAGCTATCCGTTAAAAGGACTCACATGTTCGTTTGACGGACACACAATCCCCACACGCTCTTCAAAGGATCTTCGCACATGTGCACCAAATTTTAGGGTTCTAACCCTTAGTAGGGGGCGGGATATTACAATTCTCCCCTCCTTAAGAAATTTCGTCCTCGAAATTTTATATTCAATTAATCAGGGAGGGAGGGGAATTAGTTCCTCAATTACTTCTCAGTGTCCCATTCAACTTCACCATTCAATTTAATTTCTCCCAATTGACTATTATCACTGTAATCAATCAATCCTATGCTCATTTCTTCAAATATCACAATGTTTAACTGTTTCCTCAAGATCATCAAGATCACTTTCAATTTCATTTTCAGACAATTAACGGATCATAGTGACATTTCCGAATTATATATCCATGTATCATTGTGTGAATCCGAACAATAACGAATAACAATTCCATATAGACCATGTCATATTAGGCTTAACTTATCCTTTTTCCTAACCCGAGTACACCTTGACAAGGTGATACTCTTAGAGACAGTTCGTCTGTCACTTGCCAATTCACATCTTGCTAGTGCTAATACGCTCAAACGTTCTATAACCTCAATATCGACACTGGCACTACCACTATTGAATTGTCTATACAATGCATCAATTCACAACACTAACTTTACAAAAAGTACTCATTTGCTTAATCAATATTTGTCAGTAACCCTACTCATTGTCTCAATCTCATTTTCAGTTTTTTCAAACCCAATAATTTCATCACATTCACTATACCAATAATGCCTCCAGACTCTCAATGCATTTACTACAGCAATATGTGTTGAGGCTTTCATTGTCTCTAGTTATCCAGAAATCACTTTATGGAAAGTACATCAATTTGCATTTTAAAATCTCATGTCATTATCTATGAGCTTTGCAAATCCTAATGGAAAAATGAACACTGATGCTATCTGTCCTCATAATTCTCTTTTTAAACATCCGTTATACGGTTTACACACACACACACACACACACACACACACACACACACACACATCGAATTCTATCAATTTCTCACTTTCTCATCTCCCGTACTTTCCTTTGAGTCTCCCATTACGCCATGTTCAGCTATACTACAACTCACATTTTATTCGATCAAACTAGGACTTACTTCAATGAAACTCAGCAAATAGTTATTTGCACCCTTTTGATATATAAGACTTCTTCACGTAGTCAAATAGTTCTCTTTACTTTCAAATACACTCAAAATCCATAGCCATAGGTTATTACCATATTACTGTCGGGGAATTGTAATGAATATAACCCAAATTTCCTTATGCCCATGATTTGTTCCCTTTCTTTCTTCAAAGCTCTAATTCCTCAATACTATAATAGTATCTTACGATTTTTCGCTTTTTCCCCTGTAACTTTTTTTTCACAAAAGATTTTCTCAATTCATTCTATTTCCTTTGATTTCACATTGACGTGTTCTAACGTCTGTTAATGCTTATCAACTTCTCCACAACTTTAATTTGGACTGATAACACATTCATCATAACTAATTTGTCTCTCCCAATCATATTTACATAGAATAATGCGTGGGCCTGAATTCTCCTCATATTAGCAATTTATTTCTCCTCAATAATCCAATCATTCAGTCGAATACTTTACATCAAGCGTAATACCTACCTTCTCAGTAGCATAGTCTAACCCCTTATGCTTGAGTCTCGACAAGGATACTCTAATAATTACTTTAATTCATTCTTGTATTCCTTAATTTGTCCCTTCATTGCATCATCTAAAAATCAAATCATCTAATCAATTTAACCCAATTCAGGGAAATTCTTCATTGAAAGAAGATTTCCTGCTACTATCTTTGATACCAGTCATGAAATTTTAATCAATCCATTGTCTTTACCATTTCTTATCACCCATTCTTAATGCCTTAAGAAAATCAATTTCAGCTATTCCTCATATCCCCTTAAGATCAATTTATGTCATAACGCTTATAACCAGAACATTCCTCAAAAAGGTTTATTGAAGCATTGCTCAAATTCTAATTCCTTGGTATTTACCATAAAAACTCTTACTTCCTTTCGAAAGACGAAAATAAGACAACTTACCAAATAGTCACTCATGTTATCGATACTTTGATCTTATTTGTGTTTAAAACACATTTCCCTTTTTGTGCCTATTCTTTGTGTCATGTTTATGTCCTTCTTCTTTTTCCTTTTTTAATCATATCTAGTAACACCATTATCAATCTCAATTCATCTTAAATTGATCACTATAAGCACTTTCACGTCTCACTTCTGAGGCTTTAAACGATAAGAATTCTAACAAGCACTTATTCACCGATTTCTTCCTATATCATTTTCACAATTATAATACACTTATGCTTAATAATATCACTTATCATGGTAATTCCATTATCAAATGCACACCCACACAAGCAAATCAACTTAACCTTGACAAATTCTTCATCTCCCATTACTATCATTTCACCTTCCAATTCCCATTATTTCATCATACCGACATACATTTATAATCAATTCAGAATCATAGATGCATAATTATATTCTCTCACTAAGTTATGAACTCGTATCATTCCAAGTCCAATTTCATCCTTGCGAAATCACAGAACATTTTGTTTTCAATCAGCTTTATTTATACACTTTCAATCTTGCCATTTCTACCATATCGTTATTTTCCTTATCAATCCACAACAATTTATGCGTGTCTAAGTGAGGTTCAATCTCCAAAATGGTCAAAATTTTCGATTTTCCAAAGCTGTCCCGTGAATGTCCGTTAAACAGACACGCGTGTCCGTTAGATGGACATGACTCAACCAAACTGCCCCATTTCACCCGAGAAAGTCCGTTAAACGGGCTTCCATGTCTGTTAAACGGACACACATCAACTTGGGGTATTCTTTCACCCAAGAAGGTCTATTAAACGGACCTCCTTGTCCATTTGATGGACATCTGTCTTTCACAACCTCCTTTTTTAAATCTCTTCCAAATTTCCTTCACTCATTCTATCATTATATATTCCCATAGACGTCTCAAAATTCACCCTTTCGAGCATTAAACCATTTCACCAATTCTCACATTATTTCATTCATCAAACTCACTACCTTTATTCTTCCACAACATACCTTACTTCTAACTACCAACCACTTTATACTCATTCATTCATTAAATCAAGTGGATAATCACTTCAGACACTCCTCAAATTATCCCACATTCAAGAATATACATTACCCCAATATAACAGCAATGTCGTATTCCATAATACATTGATGCCAAAATTTCTGTCATATCATATCTACTCATACACAATTTCTTATTTCAACATATCCATAACCTCTATTTTCTCACATTATGAGATATCATCCCTTTCATCACTTTTCTCTCACTATTGTTATTGGCTGAAACACTAAACACATGCCCATGCATGAGACTCATATGCTCGACTAGGGATCAGTTGCTACCGTCTGCTTTAATATGACCAGAATGCATGTAATTTAACACAAATTTCAGAATGCCCATGTACAATCGTACAAAAATACAAAATTAACAATTTCACTTTCCAAATCAATTTCCAATAACCATAGCTCACAATTCTCAAGCAATCACATTTATTACCAATTATACCCGAAAAATGTCAATTCATTGTATGATCAATGATTTTAATGTGTGCAATAATCCAATTTATCAATGTGTATCCAAATATGATGCATTTTTATCATAATCTCGCTTAAGACCATATGTACCAAATTAAAACGACCAAAAATGCGATTTACTAACATTGTCCTGAGGATGTCCATTAAACGGACTTGCATGTCCGTTAAACGGACATAGACTAGCCAAGCAATCCAAAATCTCCCGAGAAGGTCCGTTAAACGGACTTGTATGTCCGTTACACAGACATAAGCCATCCAAATTCTTCCAATTCACTCGAAGCTATCCGTTAAACGGACTCCCATGTCCGTTTGATGGACACACAATCCCCACACCCTTTTCAAAGCCTCTTAGCACACGTGCACCAAATTTTAGGATTCTAACCCTTAGTAGGAGGCGGGATATTACAAAAAGAGAACAAATACATGCAGAATACATGACTTGGTTATGCATTTGTAAAGTCCAAAACAATGTTTTATGCAATAAAAGTCATTTTTTAAAATCCAAATGCAAAGTTACTCAAAAATGTAGTTTCAAAAAAATAAGTCGTTATTCATTGCATTTTATTTGCAGGTTTGTTGAAAACAATATCATTTTTCAAAATATGTAATAAAATATTGGTTTCAAAAGCAATGTTGACACATTATTTCATACAATAAAAGTTATCTTTTGTACTCCGAGTGCATAGTTATTCAAAACAATGACAATTATTAAATACCTAAATATATTGGCATCCATTTGAAATTCAATTATACCATACGTTGCCTAGGTTGACAATTCATATACTAGTCATCATACTTGTCTTAGGATGTTCTAATCCTATTTGAGAAATACGGTTTCCCCAACTCACCTCAAAAGAACTTATACACTCTCTTAGCTTCAACAATCCTGGGTACGGGCTCCTTAATTCACTACTTCTGAGCCTTTATACATAAAAAGGATATACAATGAAATTATTACCTCAACATAAATTTCCTATTTATACACCCTCATATAGGTGTATAAAACACAATATCACTCCCTATAAGCTATAGAATTTGAACATTAAACTTCTCACAGGTTTACTTCCTTACTAGTCACATCAACTTTTCTTTTGCATTTTCTAAGGCATTTTAATGCCTTTAATCCCATACTTACTCATTTTCAAACATAATCAAGTCCATCTTTATCCAAGCATATTAAGCTTTACTTATCAATCTAAGCAACAATTCAAGTTCACTCTAAGTAAACATAAAAGTGTTTTCCAATGCATACTATTATAAAGCCTTAAATCCTAAATCAAGTTCACTTAGGCATTTTATCAAACACCTAATATGCATGATTTTCAAGTCACATTTCCAAGATTTTACCATAATAATTCTTGCTCATATCGTGTCATATAGTAACACTTCCAATCAATGACACATTCCACCACTCCATTCCAACCAATTTCCTTCATTTAAGCTTCATTTTATCAATTGTACAACTAATTACATTAATCCACCTCTTCTCCATCATTTTGACCTAAACTTAACCAACATACATCTTCTTCATTCTTCATCATCAATTCACATCATACATACATAATTAACATCATAGACTTTATTTAAACCATCAATTTTAAAAGATATTCAAAAATTCACAAAGTTTTACCTAAAGGGAACAATTTCGGTTTTGACTTAAAGAACCCTCTCCATGATATATTTCATTCATCTAAACCATGTTTCATGCACAATCAAGAATGGAGAACAACGTATCTTAACACCAAACTCAAAATCCTAATGCAGAGAGAGATGACACAAAATTTACCTAAACCTTCCTTTGGTGATATCTTCCAACCCTTTCATCATTTCTCAAATCTAATGATAGACTTGAGTTCCTTGACCCCAAATTAGCTTAGACACCTTGGTTTGAGTTGAAAAATCAAAAAGAAGGGTGAATTTTGGTGATGGCCAAAACTTCCTCTCTTCTCCTTTCTTTTAATTCAAACTAAGTGTTTTAAGTCTTAAATGGGAGGTGCACATCCATACACAAGAAAAGTCTAGAGTTTTGACTCTTCTTTGACTAAAATATGGTGAATTTACCATTTTGCCCTTAGGTTGTATGAAATTCCCATTTTACCCTCCAAACTTTTCTAAATTTGCAATTAAGCCTAAAATTTGGGAATCACCAAAACTTTTAATTTTATTTTGGTCCTTGGACTTCTGAAAATTATAATTAAGCCCCTTGACTTTACAAAATTGCTAATTGGTCCTCCAAGAATTGAAAAATTACAATTAAGTCCTTTAACTTTTAACAATTTGCAAATAAGCTCTTATGTACTTCAACTTTTCCAATTAAGCTTTCTAAGTGTCCAATAAGTCTATAAATCATGTCTAATCACCGCTAAGGCATTAGAATGCATTTAATTCAACACTATGGTCATATTCATCCAATGGACTCGGTTTTACACACTAAAAAGCTCATATGTTAGAAATCTCCAAGATTTCGCATACCGATTAACTCTAAGTTCAAGGGCATATAACATTATATATCATTGGCATATGTACCAAAAGGATTCAATTATATCTTTAAACTCATTTACAACCATATATATATCAATATATAATAGTATCTTCAAATACAAAACAACACAAAGTGCTTAGAAAGTCCGACGCTACAGTTAGAGTGTGAGATTTCACATCTGTTGGAGAGAGAAATGAAGTACGCCTTATAAGGGTACGAATACCTCTCTCTTATAGACACATTTTTCATGGCCTAATGCCTTCCCAGGAGGTCACCCATCCTAGAACTACTCTAGGATGGGTGACCTCCTGGGAAGGCCTCGGGAAAAGCAAAACTGTGAGGGCTTGGCTGGGTCAAGGCCTAAAGTAGATAATATCTATAAGTTGGTGCTCTGGGATATTACAAATGGTATCAAAGCCGGGACTCGAACCGTTGTGCCAGCTAGGCTGGGCCCCAAAGAGAGTAGGGCCCTAAAGGGTGGAGAGTGTGAGATCCCACATCGGTTGGAGAGGGGAACGAGTACACCTTATAAGGGTATGGATACCTCTCCCTTATAGATGCGTTTTCCATGGCCTAATGCATCGGATCCCATCAGAATTTTGAGGTTAAATATACTTAGGTGAGAGTAATTCTAGGATGGGTAACCTCCTGAGAAAGCCTCAGGAAAAGCAAAACTGTGAGGGCTTGGCTGGGTCAAAGCTCAAAGTAGATAATATATGTAAGCGGGTGACCTGTGATGTTACAAGTGGTAATGTGTGGGAGGAACAAAACCGTGCGGGTTAGGTCTAAAGAGGATGATTTTTGTAGGCGAGTGATCTGGACTGTTAAAGTGGTATCAGAGCTGGTATCCGAATCGTTGTGCTAGTTAGGCTGGACCTCAAAGAGGGTTGGGTCTTAAGGAGGTGAGGAGTGTGAGATCCCACATTGGTTGGAGAGGGGAACGAAGTACGCCTTATAAGGGAACGGATATCTCTCCCTTACAAACGCATTTTCTATGGCCTAATACATCGAATCCCATCAGAACTCCGAGGTTAAATGTGCATAGGTGAGAGTAGTTCTAAAATGGGTGACCTCCTGGGAAGGCCTCGGGAAAAGCAAAACTGTGAGGTCTTGACTGGGCTAAGGCCCAAATCAGACAATATCTGTAAGCGGGTGATCTGGGATGTTACAAGTGGTATCAAAGTCGGTACCCAAACCGTTGTGCTAGCTAGGCTGGGCCTCAAAGAGGGTTGAGCCCTAAGGGGGTAGAGAGTGTAAGATCCCACGTTGGCTGGAGAAGGGAACAAAGTATACCTTGTAAGGGTATGGATACCTCTCCCTTACAGATGTATTTTTTATGGCCTAATGCACCGGATCCCATCGAAACTCCGAGGTTAAGTGTACTTGGGTGAGAGTAGTTCTAGGATGGGTGACCTCTTGAGAAAGCTTCGGGAAAAGCAAAACTGTGAGGGCTTGGGTGGGCCAAGGCCCAAAACAGAGAATATATGTAAGCGGGTGATCTAGACAGTTACAAGTAATATCAGAGCCAGTTCTCGAACCGTTGTACCAGCTAGGCTAGACCCCAAAGAGGGTAGGGCCCTAAAGGGGTGGAGAGTGTAAGATCCCACATCGGTTGGAGAGGGGAACGAAGTACGCCTTATAAGGGTACGGATACCTCTCCCTTACAAACGCGTTTTCTATGGCCTAATACATCGCATCCCATCGAAACTACGAGGTTAAATGTGTTTGGGTGAGGGTAGTTCTAGGATGAGTGACCTCCTGGGAAGGCCTCGAAAAAAGCAAAACCGTGAGGGCTTGGCTGGGTCAAGGCTCAAAGCGGACAATATTTGTAAGCGGGTAATCTGGGATGTTACAATGATGTTTGGCATCGATGTGTTTACTGCGACCATGAAAGATTGGATTTTTTGTCAAGGCAACTGTTGATTTATTGTCACAAAAGATTTTTATAGAAATAAGTTGTTGATGCTGCAATTCTTCAAGAATTTTTAGCAACCATACTACTCGTGTAGCATAATTTGATGTTGTTATGTATTCAGCTTCTTCCGTTGAAAGGGTTACTATTTGTTATTTCATGGATAACCAAGAAAATGCTCCCGAACTAAGATGGAAAAGATAGCTCGAGGAGATTCTTTGTTTCTTAATATCTCCTGCCTAATCGTTATTTGTATATCCTACCAATTTCACTTTGTTAGAATGTAAATAAAATATTCCATCATCAAGTGTACCTTTAATGTATCTCAAATTTTGTTTTGCAAGTTGCCAATGAGATTGTCATAGCGCTTCCATAAATATACTCACAATTCTAACTCTATAAACAATATTAGGTTATGTTGTTGTTAAGTACCTTAACCTTCCAATAAGTCTTCTAAAATTCATTGCATCAACCAATTCATCATTACCATCTTTCAAAAGCTTCACTCTTTCCTCTACTAGTGTTAAAATTGGTTTACATGCTTCCATTTTGAACTTTTTCAAAATATCTTACATATATTTCTATTGAGAAATAAATATACCATTGTCTGTTTGCTTCACTTCAATGTCAAGAAAATAAGTCATCAAACCAAGATCTGTCATTTCAAATTGAGCAATCATGGATTTCCTAAATTCTTCCAATAATTTAGAATTGTTGCTAGTGAAGATTAAGTCATCAATATATAAGTAAATAATTACGATATCTCCATCCTTATTGGTTTTGATATATAAAGCATGCTCATACGAACACCTTTGAAATCCGTTATTCAGAAAGTAGGTATTTATATGGGTGTACCATGCTCATGGTGCTTGTTTTAATCTATATAGTGCCTTATTCAATTTGTAAACTTTATCTTCATCTCCTTATTTCACATAGCCTGATAGTTGCTCAATATAAACCTCTTCTTCAAGCACACCATTTAAGAATGGTGACTTAACATCCATTTGAAATATTTTTCAATTTCTTTGAGCAATAATAGAAATGATCATTCACACAATATGCAATCTAGCAACTGGGACAAATATTTCAAAATAATCAATATCATGCTTTTGTCTGTATCCTGCTACTAACCTTGCTTTAAAATGGTTCACTTCTCCATTGGGTTTATACTTTGGCTTATATACCCACTTGACTCTGATTGGTTTCTTTCCTTCTAGGAGAGTAGTTAGCTCCCATGTTTTGTTCTTTTCAATTGCTTTAATCTCTTCATTCATTGCTTTAATCCAGCAGTCTTTGCTAATTGCTTCCTTATATGTTACTTGATCACAATCTGCAAAGAAAGCATAGTAGGTAACATCTTCATTGTCATCATCTGTAAGTATAAGTCGACTTGTACACTTCTGTAACTCGACTTATGCATGCACAGTACCTATAAGTCGACTTGTATCTCCTGTAACTCGACTTATACTTGTACAGTACTGTCCGTTTGTTAGAGTAGTGCCCTAAAGGCAATCCCCTTTAGCGCGTTTTGTACAAAGTTATGTACAAACTTTATGTACAAATAAAGAAAGGCATCTTTCATTAATTTGGTGTTCATTGTTTATGAATTGATATTGATCTTTAATCGAATTAATGACGTCCATGATATATGACATAGTATGAAGGAAATTATGATGTGATCATACTACTGAGAGTCCTATCTATCATGTACAATTATTTCAGTATCTAAATTATCCTTAGTCATAGGATTAATGAGGCTGGACATCGGTAATCCGGACAGACTAGCACATGTCATACTCCTTGATTTGATCAAGTAATGGATCTCAGAAACTGTAAATATGGGATGTTTAGAGTTGACATGTGGATGCTTACTAGCGGTAGTAAGTACATTGGA